>JAASAO010000391.1:0-107937 GCA_017311375.1 Mytilus coruscus
TGTCATTTTTCTTTGATTACCTCTTCCATGGATAAGAGTTCGTATTTTTCTTTTATATAGTCCATTGATAGTTGACTAACCCTAATCTTAATGTTTTAGATATATTTTTGAATATTTAAAGAGGCCTTCGCCGAAAGGTAAAAAGTATGATAGAAATATTTATTATAAAAAAAAAGTACAAATCCATACACGCGCCGAAGGACAGTGTTTCTTTAGAAGTTTATAGCCAATGTCTTTTTGTCAGATATATGACTTGAGATGTGGTGGAATTTAGTCAATCATGAATTCGGCAATACCGTCTTACGCCTAAGATATGTCCTTTAAAGATATTAATTACACACATAGCTGAAGACATTACTGGGGAAACAGGCTACGGAAATTGCAATATATTGTGAATTGATTATTGAATTCTTCAGCCTTATCGTCTTTTGTTTACAGCTATTTTGTTTGATTACGACTCATACATGTCATAGATGCCTACGTTTTTGGTATGGTTAGTACCTCAAAATTTCCAATTCTCTCAGTAAAAGGAATTGAAATGTTAACTATTAGTTTGTCATCATGGATTATGGTGGTACACGTCAATGTCAGATAAAAGCTCCAAAAATCTTGCCTTGGGTTAAAAGGTAACTTGGACTTTGGAGAAAGCTTAATAGACATTTATTGTTGAAATGCACATTTGGTGCAGAAAAATTAGTACCGTCAATGTTATTATCGTCAATTCCTAACAATACATCTTTGAGTTGCAAAGTACTGATTACTGATGGGGCTAGGTGACCTAAGGCTAGCATATTAAGTACCTGTCTTTGTAAGAATCATGCAGGTTCCTGTTGATGGGCGATTCATGACCCCTCTTCAAATGTCTTTATATTTTGTTTATGAAGAAGGTATGGTATGAAAATAAGTTTCATATATTAATATTTTCTTTTGAACCTTGGTTGCCATGGAAACCATCCTTACAAAATTTTGCCAAAATACGTACAAAAGTAGCCTTTGAAAATTGAAATATAAGGGATTTTAAAGAACCATTGAAATAAAGTTAATCAATACAAACAATAAGTTTATTTACAATATTGACAAACAAAACCCCAAACTATACAAACACGTTAAAATTTTGAATTTACTACATAGTTTGTTTCCATAGCAACCATTTAAAAATGTGTTAAAATTCGAAAATGAAAATTTCAAAAACTCCTAAATTTTAAATCTGTTTATCTCCCAAGACCAACAATACAATTACATGTCAGTGACAAATTTTGAAAGACAACATTCTATATATTCATAAAAAAAGAAAGTCGTGTGTTTTTTTTTCTTTAAAAATAATTTAGGCAAAATTGTCAATTTTCACCAAAATTCAGATTACCAAACAGATGAATAATCAAACATTTTGAACTTAAAAGCTAAAATATTCCATATGTATGTGCAATTCTGACACACATTTCTTAATTTTAAACTAGAATATATGATAATGAAGATATACTTGTTCAAAACGAAAACTCATCACTCTGGATATGGTGCACCCCTTTTTGGAAAAAATCATTTTTCAAAATTATAAAATTTGTTGAAAAAAATGTGGAATCTTATTGTGTTTACTTGTGAACTAAGCATTTTAAGAATTTAAGCATAACATTACTTCTATAGTTATATGTAAGATTTCTCAGAAGTTTGAAAAAAATGGTAATACGCATAACTCGTTGTCGTGCCTGGGATTGATGCTGTTAGTGAAAAAGAATAATATTGAACTCCAAAAACATTTAAGTCTGTGTATAAAAATAAGAGGATGTGTTGTAATTGCCAATGAGACAACTCTCCGCAAGAGACCAAATGACATAGAAATGAACAACCACAGGTCATCGTACAGCCTTCAACAATGAGCATAACATGATTGTCTGTAAAACAAATCTTAATGAACAATTGAAAAAAATTTGCCCTAGACTAAGATCTGCTAAACAAGAATGCACACCCTGAAATGTCTGGTTGGTTTTATTTATCAATGAATTACTTTTGAAATTCTGTTATATAAAGATTTTAATACAAGTATCATATTAACCTAACATTATCAATGTTCTAAGAAAATGAGGTCAGGGTAAGATGAACTATGTCAGACAGACGAAAGAGAGAGAACAGAAACGAAAAATTCAGCAATTTTTCCATTTTAAAGGGCATAACTCATTAACAGTACAAGTGACACCAATAAAATTCAAACTAGATCTGTATTTTATGGTAATAAGCATTGTGTATAAGTTTCAAAACATTTGGTTGTGGCTAACTTAAGTTAGAGAACGGAAACAAAAAAGTCAGCAATTTTTCCATTTGTAAAGGTGTATAACTCTAGAACGGACGTACTTACGAACAAGGGTACAACTTAATGCCCCCTTCGCTACGGTGGGGGCATACAAATTCTACGTGTTATATCTGAGGAAATATATACCAACGATCTATCTTAAACTGTGCAAGACTTTGTCAATGTTTGTATGGTGTTTGATGGAAAAGGACAGCTTGTCTATCAGTTTTTTTAAATAACCTAACTAAATTATTATTTGTATAAGGCAGAGCTATCGAATCTTTATAGTTCTCAAAACATATTCTCCTTGTGGGCCTTGAAAAATTTGCTGGTCCTAACTAGTATATACTGTTTTGATTCTCAAAACCTTAGGACCACCATGTGCAAAGATCATTCATGGAATTTTGCTCAATTTTATCAATTGTTATATTTACACATTTGTATGCCCCTGCCGTGGCGGAGGGGGCATAAAGGTTTACCATTGTACGTCCCAAAGTTGGTTTCTGTTCTCTAACTTTAGTTTGCCTCAACCAAATGTTATGAAACTTAATCACATTGCTTATTACTACAAAACACAGACCAAGTTTGAATTTTGGTGGTGTCACTTTAACCGTTCTAGAGTTATGCCCTTTTACAAATACAAGTATTGCTGTATTTTTCGTTTCCGTTCTCTAACTTTAGTTTGTCTTTACCAAATGTTATTTAAATTATACACAATGCTTAAACCACCATATACAGATCAAGTTTGAATTTTGGTGGTGTCACTTTTACTGTTCTAGAGCCATGCCTCTTTACAAAGGGAATAAAATGCTCCGTTGGGCGCAGCTTGATACGACTGCAGAGGTCAAACCCTGAACAGTTGGGGCAAGTATGGATACAACATTCAAGCTTGATACAGCACTGAATTTGGATTGTGATTAAATATTTGACACAGCACAGGTTTCTGACACAGAATGAATGTGGTCTAAGAACTTAAAAATTTTAATTTACCTATTCAAACCATATCATTATTATTTTCTTTTATATATAAATCAGAAATAACCATTTTAAAATGGAAAATTTTAAAGAAAAAAATCCCCCAAATTTTTGAACCCCTTATGATTCATGACCCCCAAACTCAATCCCAGCCTTCCCTTTGTGGTATGGCACCTGCAGTACAATTTCAGAGATCCATACACTTGAACACAAGTTATTGTCTGAAACTAGAAAATACTTGTTTTTGGCCCTTTTGGCCCCAAATTCCTAAACATTTAGGGCAATTACCCCAAACTCAAACCCAGCTTTCCCGTTGTGATATGGAACCTTGTAGTACAATTTCATAAAGATCCATACACTTACACACAAGTTATTGTCCTGAAACTAGAAAAATTCTTGTTTTTTTGGCCCTTTTTGGCCCCTAATTCCTAATATTTTGAGGCAATTACCCCAAAATCAATCCCAGCATTCCCTGTGTGATATGGAACCTTGTGGTACAATGTCAGAGAGATCCATACACTAACACACAAGTTATGTCTGGAAGTTACAAAATGCTTATTTTGGCCCCTAATTCCTTAACTGTTGGTACCATAACCCCAAAATCAATCCCAACCTTCTTTTGTGGTATTGAACCTTATGGTAAAATTTCATAAAGATCCATTAACTTAAACTAAAGTTAGAGTGCGAAAACCAATGTGTCTTCGGACGACGACGACGACGCTATACCAATATACGACCGCAAAATTTTTACGGTTGTATAAAAGTTGCTGAATTTTTATTTCTTTAGTTTGCCTCAACCAAATGTTATGAAACTTTTACACAATACTTATGACCACAAAACTTACATAAAGTACACATTTGGTTAGTGTCACTTTTACCGTTCTGTTATGTCCGTTTATAACTTTTATGATATGCAAGCGGGAGCATCATCTGTGTCCAATGGACACATTCCGCATTTATTTCAAGCTCTTTTGCATAAGTTAGATTCATTATATATTAGAATAGAAAGAACGGTTCTGTAGTTTTTCTTCAATTTCAATTTTGAAACAGTTAAATCGACATAGTGACAAATAAGTGTTTGCATAAAGGTTTCGATACATGTCGAATTACATGGGAGGTAAATAGTAACAGCCATTATGTGTACATAATCTGACTCTGCGCAATAGTATACTAGTCAACAAAAGAAACGATACAAGGCAATGTATTAAATTTTCCATATATAATGAAATTGGAACACTGTACCAAACTTAATAACTGTCCCATTGGTCTAATTTTTACAGAGTGTTATTTTCTTATCAAAACCACTGATTTAAGACAAAAGACCGATTTTTTTTTTTAATTTTTTTGCCAAAAAAATAATAATCAATATTAGAACTTAAAATTTTAAACTTAAACATGGTCTGCTTAACATTTTGATTGCCATCCGTCCTTGTGTCCATCTGGCTGTCCGTGTGTCTGTCTGTCTGTCTGTCCGGTCCTTGCAGCGCTCTCACATGTACAAATCTTGTCAGATCTTTACGAAACTAATACTTTAGGTTAATATAAGCAATATCTCAAGCAAGTGATATGAGCTGCGTCGGATAGAAATCGACCTTATGCACATTAATATCAATATATCTGTTAACCTATCTCGGGATGAAAAATCTCTACGGAAAGTCTGTTACTGTTTGTAAATTGAGTTGTTATAAGAACCCTACAAAACAGACTGACATTTATCTTTATTTCGTATTTGAATGTTCCATAATTAATCAAAGTCGTATACATGTACACGTATATGTGTACTTGCATAAGGTCGATTTCTATCCGACGCAGCTCAATTATATTGGTGGCTAATCGACTTTTAGGAGTTATTACCCTTAAAAATATTAAATTTATGAAAAGTGGCCTCGTTAGCGCTCTCGAGGGTACAAGTTGTTTATTTTTCATTTTCAGTATATTTCTGAAAGAACGGACGTAGTTTTTAGTTCACCGTTCCATCACTTGGCGTCCGTCGTCGTTCGTCCGGTGTTAACTATTTCAAACAACTCCTCTGAATCCACTGAACCAATTCCAGCCAAACTTAAGCTGACTGATCCTTTGGATATCTAGAATAAAGTTTGTGTTTTATTTTCTATTTTGTCAAAAACATGGCCGCCATGGCTAAAAATAGAACATAGGGTAAAATGCAGTTTTGGCTTATATCTCAAACACTAAAGCATTTAGAGCAAATCTGATGCAGGTAAACATGTTCATTAGGTCAAGTTCTATCAGTCCTAAAATTTTCAGATGAATCTAACAACCCATTGTTGGGTTGCTGCCACTAAATTGGTAATTATAAGGAAATTTTGCAGTTTTTGGTTATTATCTTGAATATTATTAATGACAAAGATAAACTGTAAACAGCAAAAAAGTTCAGCAAAGTAAGATCTTCAAATAAGTTTAATGACCAAAATTGTCAATTGACCCTTAAGGAGTTATTGCCCTTTAAAGAATTTTTTCACAATTTGTTCATCTAGTTTGCTTACTTTAAAAAATCTTCTCCTGAAACTGCTGAATCAATTTCAGCCAAACTTGGGAGTATTTAGTATAAATTTTGTATTTTATTTCCTTGTATTTAAGAAACATAGCCACTATGGCTAAAATGGAACATAGGGTAAAATGCATTTTGTGCTTTTGAAGAAAATATGACAGATACAAAAAAACATTTAAATGGAATTTTAAGCAACTCATTGATATATATTGAAAAGCATAAATAATCATTGATGAAAGATTTAACCAAAATTTACAGGTGATCGATTCAGGCTCTTGAGAGCCTCTTGTTTAGAGTTCATATTCTTATATTATTTTTTTGTACTTGTATTGTATATGAGGGCCTCAGGAAGATTAGTAATTGTAACTAACTGTAAATAAAGAATTTATTATTATTATTATTATTATTACTAAGTTGTTTTGACATAGACTGAAATAAAACTTGGACAGAGGCTAATTTTCAAGACCATGAAATAGCATCTAAAAATTTCAATTTGCACAAAACAAGTGTATTTCATGTATTTAGGGACGCAGTAATCCTTCATTCAGTCATCAGCCTTTCGGCTGTTTTCTGTTGTTTGGTTGGATTGTTGTCTCTTTGACACATTCCCCATTTCTGAAAAAATCTAATATCTAAAAATGGGAAGGAGGTACTACATGTATCATTGTCCTAACCCTTTGAAGAAATTTCATGCTTCAATGCTCAAAATGTTCAGAATTTAATATCATCTTTCTTTTAATTTTGATAAATTTTATAATTTTGAAAAAATATTTTTCAAAAAAAGGGGGCACCATGCCCAGAGAGAAAAGTTTCATTCTCTACCAACATATCTCTATCAATAATATATTCTCATTTATAATTACTAAATTTGTGTCAGAAATGCACATATAAATGGAATGATTTAGCTTTTAAAGTTCAAAATGTTTGATTATTCATCTGTTCGGCAATCTGAATTTTGGTGAAAATTGACAATTTTGACTAAAATTATTTTTTAAAGAAAAAAAACACACGACTTTCTTTTTATTTTATGAATATATAGAACGTTGTCTTTCAAAATTTGTCAATGAAATGTCATGGTAATGTTGGTCTTGGGAGATAAACAGATTTAAAATTTAGGAGTTTTTGAAATTTTTCATTTTCGATTTTAACACATTTTAAATGGTTGCTATGGAAACAAACTATTTGGTAAATTCAAAATTTTAACGTTTTTGAATAGTTTGGGGTTTTGTTTATTAACAATGTAAAACCCTAATTGTTTTTATTGATTAACTTAATTTCCATGGGACTTTAAATTTCCTTATTTTAAATTTTCAAAGGGTCTTTTTCAGATATTCAGGCAAAATGTTGTTTTGATGGTTACCATGGCAACGGGCAATATACAGGAAAATAAAGACAGAATTTTACCTATCTACCAAAGTTCTTATGATATAGGGCCAAAAAATTACTTCTGTGACATGTCATGAATCACCCTCTGCATGATTTTACAAAGACAGGTACTTAAATGGCTATTCAAGATTCTGGGAGTGTTCGCGAGCCATAGCAAAGATTTCGTTGGCTTCACTAAGAGCTCTGTGAAGGCGGGTATAAATGCTTATGTGGTCTTGTAATGCATTGAAATCATCAGTCAGTTCCCGGTGTTACTAGCTTATTGGGTAAGTGCTTCTACTGTTATATTAAGAGCCTTCGATTTTCTAATACCTGCTATTAGATTATTTTAATTATTGTTAGACTTTTCCTTACTACATACTGCAGGGTTCTTTAATTATAAAACAGTACTAGTAGTTGTATGTTTGACTTGAATATCTCAAGACTCAATCCTTTCCGACTATAGGGATTAGGGAGCATGTAAGAAACATGCATGGTCTTATCTCTGCCTTTAGATATTCTTTTGAACTCTTTTAATTACAAAATTCTTCTGAGTTGATCCTTAACACATATATAAGTCGATTGTAGGACATGCCTTTAAAGTAAAGATTCGCTCATAGCGAGTAATGTAGTGTCAAAATATTACATCCCCTGCAAACACTACAAACTTGATCTTTTTACGAAATCCAAAAGAGGAATGAGATACAAATGTTTACACTGTCCCGTGTTGTCCATCTGTTACTTAATTAAGATGGATGTTTAAAGAACCTTGTAAAAGGTGAAGCATCACCATAGATCCAATTTTGTTCTGTCTTCCATTCTTTTGAAACGTCAGTCATACGTTTTTAATAATGTCTTTGCGATCCTTAAGCTTGGATCTATTACTACATTTGTACCAGGTCAGGGTATGTTTTCACATAGAAAGGCTGTATGGTCATAAATGCTTCTTCAAAAGTTTTGAAGAGTATGGTATGTCTTTCAAAAGTGTTCAATTACAATCGTTAAATTCCTTGTAAGTGGTTCTAATTCCTTTACTTTTGTTTGATCAAATGCTTCCATTTGCTTCTCAATTTCATCATATTCATAGGAGATAAAAGACAGAATTTTTACTGTGTCACATGTCCAATGTTGTCTTAGCGATAATTACTTCCAGATATTTTCGGAAAAATTGTTGCTGTAACAGGTCCATAAGCCTTATATTATGTTTTAAGCAAGAATGAAATTCCTGCAAATCCCTACTCTAAGGATATAAACGTCTTTCGTTTTCCCAATATTTAGTTACATCATTCTAAAACAAGGTAACAGTTAGTTTTTAAATTTATCAATTTAATCTAATTTAGACGGATTTTTACTAAGTTACATAATTCCTTCTAATCTAATGATTAACAAAGTATTATTATACCTTACGACGAGGCTCTGAAATATCAGATATCACCGTGGAAATAAAATGGCGCTGTTGGATCTTAACTTCAATAGGTTAAAAATCTCTGTCACACTTCAAGTACAGTGAATGTTTATAGTAATCGAGTTGACTTATTTCTTGGTGAGTTTTTTAACATATAAAATATGCTTCTGCATCATAGAAAACTCCGCCATCCTCATATCAGACCGATCCTCAAGCTCAGAAGCATATTCTGAACCTGTTATGCCACCGAAAAGCTCTAATCCGATTGATTCTCAAGTTGTACAGGACTTTTACCTACAAATGAATAAAAAAGCTACTATGATCAGTACGATTTAGAACAATTCTTCTGATAGATCTGATGTCTATACCAAAACACAATATCTGTTACAACCCTATGAAGTTGCAAAAAGAAGCATACAATACTTATAATTACATTTTTTAGCTAGGATCATGAAAACACGATTTTTATCAAGTTTTTAGTTAATTTACCTGTTCACTTTATTGCGGGACCTCGTGTCATCATGAATGATAAATTTCATTGTGTAATGAAGTTGATTAAGGAATAACGCGAGATTGCAGTTAGCCAATCAGAATAACGTATTATAATGAAACATACATCTAATGTAATTATATGTACATGATCTTTAACTATACATTCTTCATAATGTTCCTCAGAAATGAAATGAAAGGAAATGTTACTTCATTTGTTTTTTAATCGAAAAACTTCGTCAACACTCTTGCGGATAGGAATACAAAATACTACCCAGGAACAACTTCTATTGAATAGTAATAACAGAAATTGTTTTGAAATAAATATACATGTATTTTCGATAATCAATGTGTACGTACAGATTCCTGATATCACAAAAAAAATATTATTCCTCTGTTTGACAGCATTGATTGCTAAATTAGTATTTGATTGGTTGAGAATATCCACGTAACATTAAACAACACATCGTATTCGCCTCTGCCCAACGTGTCTACATCGTGCGACAAACACGCTGTTAATAATAATGTGATAACAATTTATATATAGCTATAGTATTTTAACATGTGTTAAAGTTTTTCTATATGTAAACAAGTCTTCATATCTTTCTAAGACGCAGTTCATTTTGCAGTTGCAATTCTGAACTTAAAGATGGTACATGCATAGGTAAAACATTATGTCTGGTATTACTTTATGAATCAGCAAATGTGCTATACAAACAAGGTATTACATATCTAAGATTAATATCATCTGTTTTGTAACAAAATATATAAAACCTATTTAAATGTGCACAACAACGCATCATTGGAGACCATCCGAACAAGTGGGCCCGACAACAAAACACATGAAAAAACAAAACAATTATCAGTACAATTAAAGCTTCACAACATAATACTATTAGTTACTCCGTGTGCCAGTGACCTTAGACGATATATATGTGGTCAATAAATGTCATATTGGATGAAAGCGAAGGTCGAACCCCTTATAGAATGTACTAACCCTTGTATATCGTGGTAGGTCACTAGCACACAGTGTAAGGGATTTATCTTACCGACTATCGTAACATGTGGCATTTAGACTAGCAGCCTATCAAATATTAAAACAATAAAAGTACCAAACTCCAAGCAAAATTCAAAACGGAAAGTCCCTCATCAAATGGCAAAGACCTCATCCTCTTTAATTTCCGATTGTTTGAATTATATTAATAATGTCAACATCATCTTTACAATAATAATCTATTGTTTTTAGTGATATATACTTTGACTGGATCATGGATGTCGTTCTATTTTGTACTTATATGCTTGTTTCGGGATATGTTTTTCCTCCAGAGCATGCAGCAAGCAAGCTAGGTAATCATTGTTTTTGTATTTAATTTTATGAATTAAATGGATAACAATGTGTCATTTACAAAATACATTTATAAATTTTCGTTCACCATTTGGCAAATAGTCTCCTAATTTTACAACTAATTTCAAATAAATGCACCGTATATCTGCACTTGCTCCAAATTTTACTGAAATCCTCCCACTCTCATTGCATGTAAATAAAGCTTTTGGTACTACATCGTTAAATATATATACATAATGCCTATATTTTCAACTACGTTTACTAAAACGTAACTCTTACAAGGTATCGTACGCCAATTTCAAAAGTGGATAATTTGATATAGTTATATAACTTGAAGTACAATGAATTTTTATTATTCCCTTAGGTATATTCTGCCCTTTGAAGCTCACCTGGTCATAGTGGGTTATTGCCATTACTTGGCGCCCATCGTCTTTCGTTTGTGGTTGTCCACTGACTTAAAAAATCTTCTCCTCTTAAGCTATTCAGCTTGTTCGAATCAACCGTTACCACAATTATCCTTTGGATATCGAGTTTAGGAAATGTGTGTCGATGGTCAGGTCTGTCGATCAACATGGCCGCAAGGAAAAATCCATATTTGTATCTATTATCTTGAAATGTCGCATATAACATGTATAAAGAAAATCTGACATGGCTAAACATGTCCAAAATGTCTAGATCTTGATAGACACGTGTAGACACGATGTAATAGTTATACACCGGAGGCCGGAGGTTTTTTATCCAGATATGCCGTATCCCGAGATGTATAACTAACTTACACCCAATGCTAAACCCTATATTTGTTAACATTGATTATTAAATGAAAAGGACGGATAACACATTTATTGACAATATCAAAGCATGAATTATCAGATTTTTTTACATAAAACATTCTTATTCGGACAAACTGAGGGATAGGTGTGTCTGGATTAAAACCCGACAACCGGGATGCGGGTATGGGGGTGTCCAGGAGTTAGAATCCCTGTTTTTATTTAAGATCAATACTTTAGAATAGATACATATGACTGGGATCAAAGAATTTACCTTCAAGCAAAGGATTATTTAGGAGCAATCATTTTAACTTTAAAGGGTTTGGGAGGGGGTATGGTTTTTGTCGGAGTCAGAAATTTTTTCTCGCAAATCGCGAACAATTTATTTAGTTTTCAACGCTATCAATCAAATTATTTTTCCCTTGAAGGATTTTTTATTCAAAATAGATGCTTAATATTTTTTCGCTATTGCATGGAATTTCCTAAAATGTGTTTTTAATATCTTGAAACAACTTGTAGTGAACACTATTAGTAATTTCTTATGTTCATGCTATTTAAAAATAATCAATTTCTATTGTAATGAATAACAATGGACTTTGTTTTCGGGATGTAAAAGCAGGGTTTCAAGAAACCCGCTTGTCACACCCTGTGGTTAAAATCCATTGTTATTCGTAACAATAGATCTATTCAATTACACTTGTTTCAGAAATAGAAACTATGAAGTATAACAATAGAACTGGGGTGTAACTGTCCATATTGACAACTGCATACAAGGAGCATGATGTATTTTTTTTTTTGTAATAAGAATGCACGAAACGGTCAATCTTGACCTGCTGATCCATATTAGCATATGGATTTAACGGGAATATGCAAAACAGCAACTTTAACCTTTGTAAAATCTACTCACTTGTCAAAGTTTGAACGAAGATAGCTAAAGTAAGGTTACTAGTGGGGTTTCATGTAAAAACTCTTGTAAATCATGCTCTTCTATCAAATACTAACACCGGTGTCTTTACATATCCGTTCGAGCAATTCATTTTGTTTTTGTTTAATTATACTGTGCTTATTTATGTACCATAATCATCGAGTAATCGCTTCTCCCTTGACCTCATTCATTTTATACAGTGTTTTACTTAATCAACCAATAGAGATCCCAAAAGACCTTGTGAGTTTAGGCTTTTGACATCTTCGTGTGCCTGGTTGTTTTGTCATGTCATAATTCTGTTTTAGTCAAATTATCATAATTTTCGGATGATTCTGATGTCTTCGAAATTTTATTAATGAATTTCACGTAGAATGTCCAACTGGTTTCTTCTCTGCTGTTGGATCGCCATGTGTTCCATGGGCAGGAGGAACATTCGGTAAACGATGTGCAGATATATGTGAGTGTCAACCAGATCAAAGGTATTTTCTAAATTAAAATAGAAATAAATCCATCTCCATTATTTTTATTGCAGGCACTTACATTATATTCATTCGTTCATCATTAAAATTAAGATTTATAAAGCGACATCTAATAACTTAACGCAACAAAATAGAAGAAAATGTTTAACACAACTCAATTAAGAACAAAAAGACATACGATGTGCCCCGTGCTGTCTATCATTTGTTGTTTAGTTTTATATGTATTGTCTATCATTTGTTGTTTCGAAATTATTGGTCTTTTGTTGGGCAATGTATGACAAATATATGTTCAAAACCTCGCCCGTAATTATAAATTATGTAATTCATTGACCCCATCCGACATGTGTAACTTCAAGGCATATTTTAGCGGCGATCGATGTCTTTCAAAATTACTTTATTTTTATCAATAGTACCGGTTAAGTCGACGCTAGGGGCCGTCTTGACCTTGTTGTAGGGTATGGATGATTTGTTCATTGTTGAAGACCCTACATCAACTGTCAAGATGAAGAACAGGAATAAAAGCCCTGTTCATTGATAATTTTCTATGTTTTCAATGTATTGTGTGCGATTTTGTCCCATGTACATTTACTCCATATCCTTTCATTTTCTATACGACAGAACAAAACATTACACAAATAAAACTAAAGAACAAGAAGAAGAAAAAATTCATGCAAAGAAAAAAAAAGTCGAACGGTCTAATGTTTCAAATCTGACAGATTGGTTCATGTAAATGCGTGTATAGCAGATATACAACAAGTGTATAATTCAGACCCTCAGTCGACAAATGTTCATACATATATATTCATACAAGAATAGAACACCTTATTTCATGATGTATTCCGACATATAAACATGTGTGTTTATCTTTATCTCATTATAACTTCAACAGCCACTGAGGAGTATTCACTGCTTTAGATGTTGTGTAAATTAGTGGGTATAAAGTTAACCGAACCCGTATCTTAAAATAAATTCATCACTGAAATCTAATTTGATATGCAATGATGTATCTAATTAATTAATTATTGTTTGATAAATGTCCAGTAGATTCATTTTCAGTTTAATTCTGGTTGATCTGTTAACTACCTTTCTTCAGAATCACTTTTTTTATAAATTTACCATAGGTGTGATAATGTGAAAGGATGCATGGTGTCGATAAATGCTTCTGGTCTTAGTACTGAATTTACACTTAAAATGAAGGTAACATTACTAATCCTAACAAACTGAATTCGAAGTAATACTGTAAACGCGCTATATGCGCAATTATAGGATTTTTGTTTTGTAAAATTTTATATATGAATTGTGATGCACTTCTAAATCTAAAATAGTTTATTTCTACTCAAAGTAATTCATTTAGAACGATTTTAATTATTTGCAATATAACGACAACAAACTTACATTGTCTGAAAATATAAAATAATCCTTTTTGTTCTCGGTTCCAAACAGGAACAGCTTTGCATTCTTCCTGTTTTTAAGTCTTATTCACATACATTTCACATTTTGGGTCAATGTATGAAATCATCTTCTTGATAGAATACACAGTTTAATAGTTTATATTATCAATTATTAAATGTCGAAGAAATATAAATAAATGCTTATGATTACTTAAAGCATATTGCAAAACATAGACATATTCTTCATTCTCAAATGTTTAATACTCAATATGTACACATTGTATTAGCATATATTTTACCATTAGCAAACTGGACTTTAATTTGAACCTTAAATACAACAAATGGTGCGTCAAGACAGAAAAAGCTGGATGGTAATGTTTTTAATTTATGACTCTGCAATTCGTTATATTCAAAGAAAGTACAAAATTTTGCAAACTGTTTTATGTCTTTATGATTATTAGAGTGTAACAATCATAGGGCTGTGTCTTTAGTGACAGAAGTTGAAGAAACAACGCAACACCAATCATTTACATTTGGTCTCCATAGATTTGGTTGTGTTGCTTGGTTGAAGTCGTTTTGGATCGTAAAACTGCGTATAGTCTTTTATACCTCAATGAAAAATTCTTAAATGACAGATTTCGATTTACTTGTTACATGTTTTACCGTAAACTTTGCATTTGTAACCAATAAAGGTGATTAAAATAGCACCTTTGTGTATTACTTATTTGATATTCATGCTACAATGTATATAGTTGCGAGAACGTTAATTGATAATTAAAGTGATAAATATAAAAATGAAGAGATGCGGTTTGATTGCCAATGAGACATTTTGGTTGTCTGTCAATTTTGATTATCGTTTATTGTTTTTCATAAATCAATCAACTGTTTATTTTGAATTATTTCATATTTTGTCATGTTGGGGCATTTATAGCTGACTATACGTTTTTGGTTAGGTTTTGTGTTGAAGACCGTAAGGTGACCAATAATTGCTCACATGTACTCTGTTAAATAGCTGTTTTATTGGCAATCATACCACATCTCCTAACCATAAATTAACCCGTCAGATCGACATAAACCACAAATGTAAGCCTTTTAAAAGAAAATTCTACCATTCCTTACCTGCCAAACGATTTGGTATCAAATAAATACCATATCAAGTAAACATATGCAGAAATTTATGAATGAAATTGGTGGAATAATTCAATAAATGAAAACCATCATCCATTTCACTGTAAAATGATGCTCGATAACTGTATGGGATATCACCAAATGAAAAAATCCAACAACGAGAACACATGAATAACTGCATCCTCACTACAGACGTTGAAATCCAGTGACTGTATTGGGATAGAAGGAATCAACAAACAAAATAAACAGAAATCAAAAATCGCAAAGAACGTTTTTATATCTGAGAATGTTTAAAATAATAAACCGATTAAAACGGCGAGTATATAAGAACTTATAACAAGAGCTAAATCCATTTTTAAAATTTAAGGCTAAGGGAATATCTCATATACTTCTATCGAAATTACCAATGTGTGATTGGTGTAATTGTATTGAAATTTTCTTAACATTCTTTACACCTGTATCAATAGTTTCTGAGGAAACATATATCTGATTAAAATCCATTATTCACTTTACTCCGTAAGTTTAATTTATAGCTCGTGTACACACCACAATGAACAATCTCTACGGAGACGAGTGGAACCTCCGATTATAATTAGATGTGGTAAAAAGTTATAATCACAATACACCATTGGCATTAATGTGTTTTTTTCTAAAATGTCAAAACAAAATTCACATTAAACATGTTAAATACAAAAATGTACATTGGTTCAGTGACATTTTGTATCCAGCAAATAAATTTTCGTATAGAAGCTAAATATTAAATTGCTTTACTAATTTATCTAAATTGACAACATGATTTATCTAAATTGACAACATGATTTATTCAAATTTATCTGTTAAGAGAATAGGACAATATGAAAGATTATCTACTGACTGTGAAATATTAATATCCTAAGACTTGTGGATCAATAAAATTTATTTTTAATTAAGTATTTATCAAAAGATTTTTTTCACAAAGTAAAAACCAACCCTTCTGTCACAGAGTCCTCTAGAAAATACTGTTTTCATTTTTACCTAGTGTCTGTTGGTTATAAGTCTAGACTGTGACTTATGTCGCAGAATATGAGACACAACGATGCTTATGCTGCAGTAACTGCGGCCAAAAACGCTAGCTCTTTGTTTTAGATTTCATATTTATGGAACAAAAGAAGTATATATTAATTCTGTTCAACAGATACCTTAGGGCGAGAATATTGCGTCCAGGACATGTTCGTTGTTTCTTTATGTTATTCTGATGGTTTCATGACCACTCAACTAACTTTTTTGTAATTAGGTCTGTTTTGTCAGATACAGTGAGTAATGGGTTAACTAAATTAAGTGTGTCTGTCATGTTTGGTCTGACCTTGAGACCATTTTCATGGTTAATTACTAATGTAAAGTTTAAGTGATATCTGCAGAAAAACCTTGATCTGAAATTATAATGGAGGTTTTAAAATTACTATAGAATGCGTACTTTTGTACAAACAGCACTGCAAAACCTCTTGCGTCCGAATCGCACCTCTGGGACAACCTGCATCAGGAACGCCCAAAGCCAAAAACCAGATAGATGGATACATAACTACCGAGTCATATCAAGAGTCATACGAAAATAGGAACATAATAGCAAACAGACAAATATAGGAAAACTGTATAGTAAAAAAAGCTACACAACTTCAGTACCTAGAATCTATAACCCGAGATCATTTTGTATTATTTGTGATGTAAACACTATATATTTTTCTATTAGGTCTTGGTAAGTTCCGTTTATCTGTTTGAGAAAAAGGACGAAACGCTCTTTGACATAACCCTGGCGCATACATCTTTTAATCAGAAATCGATGACGTTCTACAAAGTCTGAGTAGCAGCTGCAAACAAAGTCCAAATGAAGCGGATGTAAGCAAAAATGACCCAATTACACGTTGTGCCTTCAAAGTTTGTGCAAAGTATGAAGATTATTAAAAAATGTCTCTCGTACCCACTTCCCGAGCATCACACTGGTCTTGAGGTTTCAAAAAAAAAAAAAATGGCTGATCAGAACGCTTGAAGTATGTTGTTTTTTTCAAAATATGGGGTTGGTTCATATTTCATTGGTTTCGACACTCATGTCGACACATCAGTTGATCTTTTGTCTCCAATCAATGTTTTGGTTGTAGAGCATAGGTTTTGATGTTACTGTGCGCAGTTGGCTTACAAGTCGTCATTTAAACCAACCTCCCTAATAAAGCCCACTTACTAATTAAAGAAACAATTATAGAAAGTGTAGATGAATTTTTCAAAACACAAAAACCACAGTTTATATTTACAAAATGTCACAAAAATGAATGCAACAGTCATATTTCGTTATGATATATTTCAAAAAGTAATTAATTAAAAAATGTCACGATCACAAATTTGAAATATTGGTAACTATGTGCCTGAATGTTTGCAAATTATAAGAAATAAATTCTAACAAAACCTGAATGCCCGAAAGCATATGCCAGAACAAGAATGATATTTACCTTTTTGAAGTGCTTATAAGTCAGAAACTAACATGCGAATAAACTTTAGTATCATCATCTGTAGTCTTTGGAAACTTGATAACTACGTTTGACCTATTATGTACATCAAACATACTAGAACTTTAGACTTCTATTCAAATATCTTAAATGGTATTCAAAATTTTTGAATGTTTCAGAAATATATTTTATAATAACTTAAGCCTGGTATAAATTTATGGTGTCAGTCGAGTTTAGTTAATAACCCAGTAAATATTTTTTATATTGTATAAAAGCAACTTAACAAATTTTAAAATGACACCTTTTTTGTAACACCAAGAATTTAATATTATAGAACTTCCATAGCAATCCTTCATAAACTTTTAAAAAGAATTGTGTTCCAAATTTGCAGTAAAAATTTAGGTTGATTAATAAAGTTTTGTCAAAATTAAAGACATGGCATACAAGAAGCACCTTGATAAGATTTATTACCCCAGTAATGGTGTGATTTACAGGTAAAAAGAAAGTAATATTTTCTTTAAACTCGTGTATTATTTTCTAGTGAATTCAAAAGGCCTTGTGATTTAAGTTATATAGGACGTTGTTTAATTTTAAAAGGATGTTATTAAAATTTATTACTCTCTGACCAGGTGTGCCTTTTTAGTGAGTGTACCAGAAGAACAATTTTAATCATTTCTTTAATTTTTATCCCTTTTAAATATGTATATATATATACATGTATATATATATATGCCAAATTTAATAGCAATATACAGTATATATTTCTGATATTATAAGGTTAAACAATTTAAGTAATTTTGTTGACTGCTTATACGTCAGTTAAACAATAGTTATGTAACTATTGTATGTAACCATGAAACCTATGTAGTTTTTATGAATGTAGAACAGAAGTCACAGGACAAAAGTCACGGATAAAAGTCAAAAGACAAATAGTCACAATTCAGTTTTGACATTATTTATCTATGAATAAGAAAACACTAAATAAATATATATTTTTGTATTGTTCTTGAACTATTATATATAAAACAACTTTGGAAACAAAATTTATTAAAAAAAAATCAATTCATGAAATTTGGGTTAATTAAGTTTTGTTAAAAAAAACGCATGCATGACACGACAAGACAAACAAGAAGCACCTCAATAAGGTTTTATCGCCCTCAGAACAGGTGTGTTTTTCAGGTAAAAGATTATTTTTTTACCAAGATTCATACTTTAAAATCAGATAATTTGACTATCTCGATTTGATAAATCTGATTATCATGTATATAAGGATGTAAAATATGTAAATATATCGTTACTTTATTGTGGCTGTTGTCATGTCAGTTAAAAGATAGTTATAATAAAAAGTTTAAAATTAAAAAGAAGAGGTTGATTGGTCAAGTATGGTTCAGACTGGTCGAGTATTGTTCAGACTTTGGTCGAGTTTGGTTCAGGCCTTTGGTCGAGTTTGGTTCAGACTGAAAAATAGGGTCGAGAATTGGTCGAGTATTAGTCAAGTACAGGTCCAGAATGGGTTAAGACTGTTTCGGACTGGTCGGGTAATAGTTCAGACTTTTTCAATGGCAAAGATAAGGGTCAATTACAAATAGTACAGTCGAGTATGGTTAAGATTTGGGTCGAGTTATATCAAGTAAAATTCAGACCAATTGAGACTGGTCGAGTAAAAATCAGTACAGTCGAGTACAGATATAGGCCATTTCAGACTTGTACTGGTTTGTAGTGATAACGAAATCCAGCTCATGCAGAAAAAACTTTTACAGCAGCGATACCTGTATCATCAATTGGATTAACTGTTATCGTTTTTTTGGTTACAAATGTATAGATTTTCTGTGGCAGGTTGATTCCACTTGCAGGAATTTTATAACAAGTGGTATTTAACACCTTGGTTTTAACATTAATAATATTGATAAAGCTCACAAGTTGAATTGTTGTGAATTGAAGACTTAAATGTGCTTTATACGACATATTGATAAAGGTTATGCATATATTATTGTTGTTCAATCATTATCTATTTTTATTTTGGGAATACACGTCAATTTGATGTTTGAAACAAGACTTAAATCATTGTATTTCTTTTGTTTCGCATTGACAGTAAATACAGTGTTTTCCAGGTTTCGTACCAGATCGTGTCTTCCTGCACTTCATCTGTATTTATGACAAGTCAAGGTTAAAATCTGTTTTGTATTGAATCTTCCAATATTAGGATATAGGTTGATATGGTTTCATCTCAGAATGTAAAGAACTTTATAAGCTTACGTTCAATTACTTCAATCAGAATACAGTATTGGTTGTGTCGTTTTGTATGGATCTATTTTGTGAACGGGATGATCAAACCGTGAGAGCAAAAGACACTATTATTTCATATGGACGAAATCGCCTTACAAGAAAATGTAGCATTCATTATGTTTATTAAAACTAAATGAGTAATAGCAGGAAGCGACGAATACACTATATATTCAATTGTGACCAACATTAAATTATGAAAACATTTCCTTGTACCAGCACAATGTTGGCATAGAATGTAAACAAAATGAATTTGGTGTGGATGCTATTTCTCACGTTTGAAATTGGTCAAGCGATTCAGGACAAATTATGCTTCAAAAGGTAAGTATCTCATCCTGAAATTTAATGTCAATTAGTATCAATACTCTTTTCAGTGCGTACATTTTCTTCGAACAGATCTGATAATGATCATGCAAGTTTTAGTTTGCAATGACATATAACCAGTATTATAGTAATATTAATAATAAAGCATTCTTTGGTCCTGGCCTGTTTATCTTTTCGACATGGTGAGGATAATAGTTTTTTTTTATAATCGAATACGAGTTCGAAATATTTACCTTTAGGCCATCATTTCGTTCAACCAAAGTGTTCTGTCATTATATTTGCATGACTTTAAAGATCTTTAAAGGATCGGGTATACAGGAAAAACAAAATGCTAACGAAGTGACAAAAAACAACAATGCAAAACCTTACGTCGATTTATCAAACACAAAATTTTTCCGTCTCTTATATGACTAAATAGCTTTTTAATATAAGAAAGGGGGTGTGGCATGATTGCCAATGCTACTAACAACTAATTTTTAGAAAAGAAGATATAAGAAATTTTAACCCATACAATATAGGCAGCTATAAGAGCCCCAGACATGAAAAATGTGAAACAGTCTAAACGAGATCATTAACGGCCTAATTGAACTGGACACTTTGTCAGAATAGTTCAAAACATCAGGTATCTGGTAAAACGTCGAACTCATAAGTTGAAAAACTGTGTGAATGATCGACCAAAGACCATTTTTAGAGACAAAAAAGCTGTGAAATGTCTCTCATTTCTTCACGATAAATATGTTGTTGTTCATAAGGACAAAGCTTCAAAAAATGTTGTCTCTGTATGTAAGTCGTACTACTACGAGTGTCTTGTAAAAGAATTAGGAATAAATGAGCACTCAGGTAATCCCACATACAAAAACATATCATTTGACAAGGATGAGATTTTGGCGAATCATACGTCCTTCGTGGCTTCAATGAACATTACATTGAACAGCAAATCTGAGGACTTACATTGTTTGTATTGGATACCTAACCTTCACAAAATTCCGTACAAACAACAGTACATTGCCGGTTCATCTGCATGTTCTACAAAGGAATTGTCCATTAGATTGACAAAAAATATGTCCGCAGTGAAAGAGGGTCTTCAGAAATACTGTGAAACTATTTACTCGCGGAGTGGTATTAACCATATGTGGATTCTAAAAAACTCTAAAGAACTTCTGGATAATTCTAAATCTCGATCTTTCTCTGAAATTAATTCTATCAAAACTTTTGATTTTATCAACTCTGTATATCACCATTCCCCATGTGAAATTGAAAAATCGTCTAAAAGAAACAATCCACAATGCTTTTCAATATAAGAATGGTAGCATATGCTACCATTTATTACTTTGGGATTCAATACGGCATATTTTGTTAATAGTGAACAAAAAGGTAAAACATGCTACACAGAGGAACAAGTGATCAGTATGCTGGAGTTTCTTATTTACAACATATTTGTTGAATTTGAAGGTGTACTTTTTCAAAAATTTGTCGGCATTCCTACGGGAACGAACTGTGCGCCTCTCCTTGCCGACCTCTTCTTATTTTCATATGAGTCGGAGTTCCTTCAGACACTTGTCAAAAACAAGAAGATCAAAGAAGCCAGATCATGTAATTTCACATTTAGATATATTGATGAATTTTTTTCAAATAACTATCCAAACTTTTCTGATTCGATTCTATTAATATATCCCCCAGAACTAGAAATTAAAGAAAAACAGACACGGCTTCCTCCGCCTCATTTTTAGACGTATACCTCGAATTTGACATAAGCGGTCATCTCAGACAAAAATCTATGACAAACGAAACAATTTTAATTTTGAAATTATCAATATCCTCACTTAAGTAGCAATATACCAACTACACCTGCATATGGGATATACATTTCTGAACTCATTCCGTATTTAAGAGCTTGCAGCTGCACTCATACTTTACAAAACGTCACCAGTGTCTGAGCAAAAAGTTGATGAACCAAGGTTATGTCAAAGAACGTCTTGTCCTTTTTCTAAAAAAAAATCATCGGAAGATACAAAGACCTTGTTGATAAATATTCCGTATCAACTTCACAAGTAATACTGGATGGTCTTGAAGTATAAATTATAGGTACTGAAGTTGTTTATCATCTTAATTACATGTTATAGTGTTCTTTTATTTGTCTTTCTAAGTTATTAACCTTTACTGTTTAGTCCATTTTTGGAAATATCCTTTTGGCGCGGCTCTGTACTTATGCATCCCGCCATTTGTGTTATTGTGCTATGGTCATTTTTTGTATTCCTGTCTTTCATTTTTGCTTATGTGCTTTGTCTATATTCCATTTTGTTTTCTTTGTTGACATATTGGTTTGTTTTGATAGTGATTAAGATTATAACACAATGTTGACTGCTGTATCCCTATTTTTGACATTTTACCTATAATGTCTGTGTGTTTTGTTCACGCATTGTTGTCAATGTAATATAGAATTTTATGCGACTGTCATACAAGTGAGATGTTTAGCTAGCTATAAAACCAGGTTTAATCCACCATTTTCTACATAAGGACATGGCTGTACCACGTCAGAAATATGACAGCTGTTTTCCATTCGTTTGATGTGTTTGAGCTTTTGATTTTACCATTTGATAAGGAACTTTCTGATTTGTATTTTCCTTGGGGTTCGGTATTTTGTTATTTTACTTTTTGTTTATAACAATACCATTTTGAAAACCAATTTGACCGACCTAAACCAGCAACAATTACTGAATTGCAGGCTCCTGACTTGGGACAAACACAGAAAGAAAATGATGAGGTTAAATATGTTTTAAGTGCGCAACTTAAATCAAAAGATCGTAACAAAAACATAAGAAGAGTAATCGCAGCTACTAAAAGGTGGTCCAAAACAAATTACAACTAAGGATTAGATAATTTTTCCAAGATTAAAGTATCAATCAGTACACATCCGACGCGCCATAAACAGTTTGAGAAACGCAGGACCTTGTGCAATTCTAAAATAAAAGTAAACTGTATCAACAGGATGTAGGATCATGAGTACACATAACTGTAGTATATATAGTAGTATATATTTTGTAATGTTTTAAGTTTTCAAAACGAAATCAATGTTAGTACTGATAAAACCAATATATAGATTTTACTACGGTGTTAAATTGATAATTTTAAGAATAGGTTTATTCAAAGAATCAATGAGTTAAAATGGACCGTATGTAAATTTACTGGCTCTATAAACAACTTAATCGTTAATTCAGGATGTGCTATACCATTTTGAAATTTGCATTTTTATAAGTACAGTCAAACTTCCCTACCAAATCTCTGATTTAATGAAAGAATTTAGTATGAGTTTTAAATAAAAATGCTTCTAAGATAATTTCTAAGTACGCGTTTGCATAACATATTTGTTATTTACTTCCTGGAAGCATGTTATATTCATTTTTTTTATTTAAAAAGCTGAACAATTATATGTTTTATAGACCACTTACTACTTCGTATTCATACTTAGGTAAGAAGCATCAATAGTTCTTAAATCTCTTTTGAATATACCAATGCAGAGTAAATAATCCTTTAAAATCATTCGAACTCTAAATTGAGCGAGAAAGGGTAAGTATTTTCTGCTATGTATGCATCAACCCTATTCGACATGTTCGAATCTACTTAGGAAAATTTCAAAACCAAACTTTTATTCTGGTTTCTTATGATCTAAGTCAGCGAATGACATGTCTCTCGCGAGTTGGACACAAACAGATGACTGACTATAAAATCAGATAGTATGATAATATAATAAGAACATTTACATAAGTAACGTATCAACTGAGATATAAAAACTTCATACGATTGGGTCAAACAGTATGTCATTAAAAAATTTGCCCATTTAAGATATTTAGTTAGCGCTATATTCCGCACCACTGATATCATTACTACAGTAGTAACTGTAGGTTCCGTAGATAATCACGTGTCGACCGTTGTAAGTTTAGTGCGGTATACATGTAAGAGTTGGTCCTGCTTTGTTTCATCAAAAGAATGGCCAACGTAGATACTAGTATCTTGTCTTAGGGCGGATAAATCCTACTTTGTAAAAATCACTCTGATTCAAACAAAAATTCTCGACGGATGCCTCATGTGGATCAGGATCTGCTTACCCTTCAGGAGAACCTGAGATCACCCCCAGTTTTTAGTGGGGTTCGTGTTGATCGGTCTTTAGTTTTCTATGTTGTGTTTTTGTACTGTTGTTTGTCTGTTGGTCTTTTTCCTTTTCAGCCATGGCGTTGTCAGTTTATTTTCGACTTATGAGTTTGAATGTCCCTTTATTATCTTTCACCTCTCTTTAAAATTGATCTGAGAAATATTTCTATATGTATTTTTTCATAATTGCCGGTTTTGGTACCACTATTATTTACTACAAAACCAGCTTACATCTAACTACTGGACAATACGTTGGATGGAGTATGTACAATGGGATAAGAAAACCCTCTGTACCTCATTTTAAGTTTTGATGGTATTTTCGGTTATCCAAAGATTTTCTGTTTTCTCTGGTTCTATGTTTGATGGTCGAGGATTTTCATTGATGTTTTGTTCATTTTCATATTCACATCTTGGGTACGATTTTCTTACTCTTTCTTAGACACAATTTGGCGTATGATAATATGAATACAAGAAACAGTGGAATAAAAGTTCATAAGTTGTCTGGCAAAGTTGTTCTGGTGGTTGAAAGATTACCAATTGCACATTTTACTATTTCTCATATGTTGGCGTTTGTTTTTGTTGCACTTCAGTGTTTCTGTTGTTCCGTTGTTTTCCTCTTATAATCGATGTGTTTCCTCGGTTTTAGTTTGTAACCCGGATTTGTTTTCTCTCAATCGATTTATGACTTTTGAACAGGGTATACTACTGTTGCCTTTATTTACATTCTGATGGACGTTGATGGATTAAACATATTTATGTTTGAACTAATTATATCATTTTAAAATGCTTAACCTTCAATTTCAGAATATTATAACCAAACCTCTTCAAATAGGCTATTTGCTTACTTAATTTTCTTTTTTTTTTCTTTCAGCGACGGCACTAAAAATGGTGTGTATGGCAGGGAATACTATTGTTGTCAAAACAGCGAACGTACAAGAAATGGTCAATGTATTGGTAAATCTTATGATGCAGTCTGACGTTGAAAATAGGGGAGCGACATTTCGTACACTTCCAAAACGTCCTGCCTTTTAAGTGATGTTCAATGCCATGTTTATTAATAAAAGGTGATGTGTACGTCAATGAGACAGACAACAACAAAAATCATCATTGTTTTTGTGTACGTATTCACCACACAGAGCGGAATATTGATCTTTGTCTATCTATTTTTCTACTATTTCCTTCTTTGACTTGCAATTTATGACACGCCAATTTGATATGTTGTTAATTTTGTCTCCATCATTTTAATTTCATTCAAATTTTAGATTTGTTTGAAAACAAACTGAAGTGACATTCAAAACACAATAGAGAAAACTAAAGACTAAGCAAAACGAACCCCAAAACCAGAAAAAGACGCATATCCGTTTTAAATGATTATGTGTTTGGCTACGGTTGATAGAGGAACATATCATTTTTTTATTTGATACGTTTAACAATACATACTACATGAAAACTGGACCGTATCCCAAACATAAAATAGACAGAACCGGAAAAAAAAATCAAGTGCAATATGTGTTATTGTATTTTGGAAGGAAAATAAACAGATTTTTTGTATTTACAATAAAGTATTTTATCATGCATCAAGGGGACCCTATAAGGTTTGCAGGCAGTTTTCCATATTAGAAACTATCAGCCGCAAGTAAAAGATATTTTTAAGGAACAGAGACATACAATACATTTGATCTTACTTGTCTTCTCTGTTGTAAATGCAAATTTCCACAAAAAAAAATTCAAACCAATATCTATTGTGTAGATGACAGCTTTTGGGACGACTACATATTTTTGAATTTATAACGTTTTGGGTAAATATAATATGATTTCAAAAACGAACTGGAGTAATGAACTTCAGATGAAGATTATTGTTTAGTTACATATGAACAGTTACTTAGAAAATGTAATACATGTGAAAAACCCTACACAAACCGCAACATAAAAACTATGCAGTTTGAATTATATTGTTAAGTTGATCATTACAATTGCAAGTAAACCTAGAGAGTGTCACAAATTGTAAATAAGTCTACATGGTGTAAGCTATGCATGAATACCAATTTATCCTGGAACATTATTAATAAATCTATTTATGAAGAGTAAACAAATGTGATGGGGATATAACTTTATTAAATTTCGAAAAAACAATTATTTTTGAAAGCTGGATTACGATTGATTCAAGAAACTCCAAAAATATTGTATTGTATGTGACACTTTGATATAATCAAAACAAATTAAAGTGTAAGGTAGACTGGGTTGCTGAATTTAATAAATTGAAGCAATCTATTCACATTGTTTAAAAAGAAAATTGCATTAGAAGTACAGTAATAGGTTAATAGAAATAAGACTATACGGAAAAGATCGTTATATTGAGACATAATGTTTTTCCAATACAATTGAATATCTTATTAGCATGCAGTACAAAAACAACTGTATAGGGATAAACAGGTGATTTAGAATTCTAGCAATACAAGAAATTCAATATATGAATTCATTGTAAATCTTCTTTTTATGAATATTCAACTGAACATTAATTCAACATCTTCAAAAGAAAATATAACAATAAATTATTCCAACAAAAAACTTTTATTACAATGGAATATAACAATGAATACAACGATATGTGTATTTTTGTAAATTAAAGGAAAACTATACTAATTATTTTTTTAAATTGTTCCTATTTGACTAGATTTTTTGTAGTAAAATTACAACACCTATTATTTGGATACAAAATCAAAGACAACAAATATTACCTCATAATTGTTTTAATTACAAAACTTAGTTTTTTTATATACAAGTCATTTTATGTATCTGAGCAGAAAATCAGAATTTGTTTTGGGAAATTAATATAATAAGAGAGTAGTCACCAATATTAATGAACATAAGGTAGCAAGTCCAATGTTACTAACAATTAAAAGACCATAAACCATGACTAATTTGAAAGTAGTGTTATTACATGTATCTAAGACTAAGTAATAACACTGATTATTCCTGTGAAGTCAGTGAAGTGTAACAGGGTTTGTCAAGAGAAGATTGGCCTCTAGATAATTTTCATAACAAACAATATTCCATGAATAAAATATGTAATTGCTTACAATATATAGATTTAGCTAAATCAACTTCTTAATATCTCTCCTTCTATTGATGACCAAATTGCAATATAAATAGAGTTATAAAAGGAAAGATAAAATTGAGAATGGAAATGGGGAATATGTCAAAGAGACAATCTAGCAAGCAAATGTTCATGAAATATATAACGTTGTAATACAGCAAAGCAAAAGGAGATATTTGTTTACATTTACAGTTTTACCCGCCATTTTACATATTCATTCTTATTATAATCTTTGTTGACCTATTGTTGACCCCATCCTTGTATTTTGGTCTTAGGTAGATAGCTGATCATTGCCAATGACATGACATCTATTTATTGTCATAACTAGACAATTATACTTTTAAATACTTTACAAAACAGTCAATTCTAAAAGTAAAAGCAATGCATAATTTCAATATAGAATTCAATTAAAAGAAAAATATCACAATATATCAAAATATGACTGAGACTCCTTAATTAGAAAATGTTTTTAAAATCAATAATTTGAACCACTCTAAACAATCAGCTACCACTTTCATATTCTTCATATCTTTATCTGTTATGCCAAGTTTTATTCAATTTTGGTTTTATGTTGTTATTCAAACTTTTGTTATGTATTGTCTGTATAGTTCACATTAGATTTAACTAAAATATATAATTGTAGAATGCAAAACAGGCTACATGTCAAGTCAGGAGAAACCTTGTGAACCGTGTCCAGAAAATACGTACGGACAAGGCTGTAGTGAAAATTGTCGCTGTAAAATTAACCAAAGGTAATAAAGAAATTAGTTTCATATGTCGAGTAAGCCTTGTATACTATTATCAATACTTTCTGAATTTGACATAAAAAAAAAGGAATAGTAACTGTACGTTATTCCTAAAACAGTTGAATATTTCTTTTATATGTTGCTATATCTAATCAAGATAAGTTATGTTCGACTGTGAATTGTATATTTCAACATGTTTAAATTAGTACCTTTTTTATTCACTGGAGACCTAATATATAATTCACAAATATTTTGTATTTTGATAGCAAAAAAAAAAACAATACTTAAATGCCAATTATGCGAAAAATAGTAAATGAAGTTTAAAAAAAATGTTTTTATGTCGTTTCAATACAAAATGACTAGTTAAGCTTCTCTACACTATTCCCTTTTATTATAGGTGCAATCACGTACAAGGATGTATTAATATATCTACAACATTTCGAAGTGCTGATGAAGGTTACGTATAAAAACTGGTCAACACACTTCTTAAGGAATACAACAGTATCACAATACAGCAAAATGGCAAAGCTAACCATGACAACATATAAACGAAGGTCGAAGTTCATTACTGTTATGAACAAAACGAGATTATTGTTTTTAACTTGTTTTGGATTAAATGCTCTGTAGTTTCTATGAGCCCCATAATTTGACATCTGGTTAGCAAGTAATGAAGCAAAATAAAATTCAACTCTAATTAGATTTCTTTAAAACACATCCATAACAACAACTACATTATGTAGGAAAAAGACAACATAATTGTGGACAAATTAAGTCGACAGTAGTTCACCGATGATTAAATCTCGTTGATCGATTAGGATGAGAAAAATAACGAACGGATCGCATACACTTCAAAAGGAGCGAGGCCGAGTGTATCGACAGGGTAAGCGTTTCCTGCTAACATAATTATGAAAACGTGGATGCGGTACAGAGTGATTTGTTGGTTAAGCCGATTTGTATGGTTAGTGCATGTAGTAATTACTCAAAATATATTCGTGGAGAACAATGTAGAACATTAAAAAGGCGCGATTATGAAACATATGATGAACAGATCAGTAAAGCAAGGTCTTTTAAGTGTCTTCTTCTTAAAATATATAAAATATGATCTCATTTTGAAAGCGGGAAAACAGAAAGTGAATTTAGCCATTACTTCTGATTGATTGAGATATCATCCTACATACCTTTTTGACCATTAGAAATGAACGTATTAGTGGTACTTGTAAAAAAAGAAGCACAATACTTTATATTTTGCGCCAAGTTTATACAATAATTTCAAACTGACATCAATTAAAATAGCATGTTAAATATAATTTGAATGATATACTTGACTTATTCATTCACAGATTCGACTTTAAAGGCATCTTTTGAAAACAATACAGCTGCAAGCCAAGTGAAAAACGTACGTACTTTAATAACATTAATTAATTTTAATTAGCATCATACAAATGAAAGATTATATGCAACAGAACCCATAAGACACATAAGATCAAAAGACACATAGAGGTCATTCTAAATTTTCACTAATCAGATGGTTTAACGGATGGTGAATCTCCAATCCATGGCTAATCAGAACAGTAGTATATAATCCCAAAATGGCAAGTTGAACTCGGATTAATCTTATTATTTCAATTTTGTTCTTTTATGTTTTGATTTTAATCAAAATTTTAGTTACTGTTTTGTAATGTTTAGACGTGAGTGTACCTTATGAAGATTGTTTCGGAAACAATTGTCGTACGGAATTAAAATACACCTGTGACGTAAATCTTTTGTTCAAACTCTCCATTATTTTTCAGGAATGGAGAGTTATTTTTATTGTTCATCTTCATTCATTCGGACGTTTTGCCCTTTGAATATTTCCATGGAACTTTCTTAAAATTGTTCACCTATGGAAATAATTCCAAAGGACGTAACGCGATATTGAATGAAGATGAAAACTTACTAAAACGGCTGATACTGGAATTTTAAAAATCGGGATCTTAGTATTACAATAAACACAAAGTATCTGATTATCAGCAAACACCTTTATTTGCGAGTCGTTATTCCATCGTATAATATATAGTATCGTATGCACTACATCCAACAACATTATCCATAATTTGTTTTCCGATGCCAATATTGGCTGAATTTCTGTCACAGATAGTATCCGAGCGGGTAAAAACTAATGTTTTCCATTAAGTGCCATTCCACTTCTGTGCATCTACAAAATATCAAATGTGTCAACTCAGTTGATTTTTTTTTGGTAATTTTAAACAGATTAACATTATTCAATAATACAAATTAGAGAAACATATACATGATATATTTCACTTAAAATTTGCTTTTAATTTTACCATTTAAGATATCATTTCCTTGAAATTTAAAATGTTGTGGTTTGATTTTGCACAGCAAAATCGTTTGTAGAATTTTAACATGTTAAATATGTATGTTATTTGATTGTTCGTTGTTATAATTTGAATATAGTACTAATGAATAGGATTTGAGGGATATTGATAACATTTGAATAAGGCTTGTGTTAACTTTTGGCGGGTTTTTAATTAAATTTTCAACAGAAACTCGTAACATAATCGAATCATTCACTGTTGTTATATGTCCAGTGGCAAATATAACAGTTATATCGGTATATCGGCAGAGCAAATGACGGCGTTAATCTTGAAATGTTTAAAGAAATAAAAAGCAGGTTTCAATTAAGTTAAAGACACACAAAACGGCATCCAGAAATGTGTTAAATTATGCGTTTTTTTTATTTTGCTTCCTTTCTGATAATAGGGAAGAATGAAAATATTTTCAGTTTGCTTGTATTGCTATTTAAGACTCGTCTAAACAGTTCCTACAATTTTTATTCGTTGTAATGAGCATAGGAAAGAAAAAATGTTTGGTTATGCATGACACACTGGTTTTGTTTGATTTTATTTCATCTAATAGAATGGTTTGAAATATAGAATCACATTTTGTTTCCGATATGACTTATAATCGAGCACACTCGTATTAGTTAAATAACCTAGAGTGTTACATACCTGGAAATTTATTAAAGTTGTACCATTTCATTTTTTTTTTTTGTAATGTGTTTATTGGCAAAACTACATATATAAATAATCATAGTATATAGTATAATTATGGTAGTAAGTCCATAGTACATCAGCAAAATCAAGACAAATAATATAGTTGGTTTTATGAGTCATTTGACAAACTTATAAATAAATAATACTAGTGTATAAAACTTAGGCAGCCTGGATTGGGAAGATAGTTTTATTACTTAAAATTTACTTGTATAATTATTCTAATAGTTGGAGCCAGGGTTCCAGCAGAAGTACGCTCTTTGCAATGCTTTATTTTTGTAAAATATTATTTTACATTTTCTTTAAGATAATCTTTTAAAGCTATAAAATTTACTTGTCCACTTTACATTTTTGTTCTGTATATATAATATTTAGTTAATAATATTATAAGGTTTCTTGTGTAGTTTTTCCGTTTTGTTTCTAATATCCCAAAATAAGACTATGTCTAAGTTAAGTTAAGTGGTAGTTCAATTTGGACTTTTGTATATATCCATCTATTAAGTTCTTTCCATACATCAAATACTTTTGGACATGTCCAGAATATGTGTTCTATGGTTTCTATTGAGTCCGTACAGAAAGTACATTTATTGTTTTGTATAACTTTAATTTGTAGAGAAATTCATTTGTCCCCAAAATTCTGTGAGTGATCCTGTATTGGAGCCACTGTAATTTTGAATTTTAGTTATGCAAATTGGCATTCTATACACCTTATTCTACATAATATTATGTCTATTTAGGATTAAGGATCACTTTTCCTGTGATGTGATATTTGTTATTTTATCTTTTAAAACATTGTACATGTCTTTTGATCCTTTTGTAGATTTTGAAAATATTGCAATAGTAGTTAGTATAATTGGCCCAAACAGCTTAAAAGCTGATTATATTTAATATCAAGACTTTTTATATAAGAATTAACTGCTGAAAGTACACCCTGGTATATAAGAAAGTTGTAATCAATATTATATGTTTTTGAAATTCCTGCCAGTTCATTAAATGTCCATCATTATCAGTTAAATCATTTTTATCCAAACTCCTTTTCCAGTCCATTTTTGTACAGAGGATTTGATTACCAATCTTAATTTGTTTATTATTCCAAATATAAGATGTGATAAAATCATATTATTTCTAAACAGCTATTTTAGTTTGGAGTTCAGTCCGAGCATTAAAAACCTCCTGTCAAAAGGGATTTTTTACATGTGTTCTTGAACCTACATAGCGCAGTTCATTTGATTTTATTTTTCGAATAAGTCAGTAAATTACAATAATATTAGTTTGTTTAATGATTCTTTGTATCCAAGTTAGTTTTAATCCTTTTATATATTGTTTTAAGTTTAACATGTTAAATCCAGCAAATTCATATATTTGAGAAATTGTTTTTCTTTAATTTTCATTTTCTAAGTCAATTTCACATCTAATATTAATCAAACGAAAATCACACACACAATCCATCAACATGCATGCATAAATACTTATGATGTTCTTTCCTCCGAAATACCACTGAAAGACACAAAACATCCTTTCAATCCCCTACAAGAAAGATGTGCGTATTCAATGACTTATAACATAAATCTGGATGAACTTTATTCCAGATCTTTTTATAGTAATCATTCTACTGTTCATAAATACTTCGTTAAGTGAGTAGATGGTTAGCTTGATCTTAAATTGTGCCTGCGGATTATTAGGTACAACACGGGGAAAAACGAAAAGAAATCATTACAAAATGAAATAACATTCCTTAAAATGTTATAATCTGAAGATTTTTCATAATATTTAAGGTGCATTTTAAGTAGCGAAAACCAATAACTGTCGATTCCTGGGAATAATGGGCGTCAGCCCTACGGGCCTCCGCTCCATTATTTCTCAGGAATGGGCAGTTATTTGAATTTCTATAACATCACACTTATATTGATCTTATTGATGAGTTACTGACTTTTGTATCTAGGAAAAAATATGGCCATCGCAAAATCATACGTGATTTTATTTAAATGCATTCAAAATTGAAGGTACATAGACTGTTTTATGTATTCTTTTGTTTTAACAATGATATTTTCAAAATGACACTGATTAATGATTTTCTGTATATTACATTCAAGTAACAATTTTGTAATTAAAGTCAAGTAATGTTCTAGTAATTATAACTTGTTTTAATGATATCTGGTACTATATTATTTGATTTTTCAACCCTTCATGCCACTATTCCCCATGTGAAATTGAAAATCGTCTCAAAGAAATAATCTACAATGCTTTTCAATATAAAAATGGTAGCATACGCTATAAATGTATTGCTTAGGAATACCATACGGCATATTTTGTTAAAAGTGAACCAAAAGGTAAAACATGCTACACCGAGTATGCTGGAGTTTCTTATTGACAACATATTTGTTGAATTAAGAGATAGACTTTTCTAACAAATTCTCGGCATTCCTATGGGGATGAAATGTGCACCTCTCCTTGCCAACCCTACTGTGCACCTCTCGTTGCCGACCTCTGCTTATTTTCATATGAGTTGGAGTTCCTTCAGACACTTGTCAAAAACAAGAAAATCAAAGAAATAAGATAATTTAATTTCACATTCAGATATATTCATGATGTTCTTTCCATTAACATGATTAACAATCCAAACTTTTTGATTAAATTCCATTAATATATCCCCAGAACTAGAAATTAAAACAACAGACGGCTTCCTACGCCTCATTTTAAGACTTTTACCTCGAATTTGACATAAGCGGTCATCTCAGTACCAGCATTCATGACAAACGAGATGATTTTAGTTTTGACATTATAAATTTCCCCACCTTAGCAGCAATATACAGACTGCATATTGGATACACATTTCCCAACTCATTCGGTATTCAAGAGCTTGCAGCTGTTACTCATACGTTATAAAACGTCACCAGTTTCTGAGTAGAAAATGATGAACCAGTGTTATGTCAAAGATCGTCTCGTTCTTTTTCTGAACAAAGTTCATCGGAAGATACCAAGACCTATTTGACAAACATTCCGTATCGACATCACAAATAAAACATGGTGGTCTTGAAGTATAGATACTAGGTACTGACGTTGTTTATCATCTTAATGTTATAGTGTTCTTTTATTTGTCTTTGTATATTTTCAATTGTTTAGTCCATTTTGGTAATATCCTTTTGGCGTGGCTCGGTATTTATACATCCCGCCATTGTGTTATCGTGCTATGGTCTTTTTTGTATTCTTGTCTGTCATTTTTCTTATGTGCTTTGTCTATAGAGTCCCTATATGTAATTTTGTTTTCTTTCTTGACTTAGTTGTTTGTTTTATAGTGATTAAGATTATAACACAATGTTGACTGCTGTAACCAGATTTTTACATCTTTTTTATTATGTCTATTTGTCTTGCTCACACATTTTTGTCAATATAATGGAAATATATATGCCTGTGGCATACAAGTGAGAGGTTTAGCTAGTTATAAAACCAGATTTAATCCGCCATTTTCTTGATAAGAAAATGCATGTACCAAGTCAGGAACAGGACAGTTGTTTTCCATTCGTTTAATGTGTTTGAGCATTGATTTTGCAATTTAAAGACTATGTGTAGTAGGTACTTATAGGTTTTTTATAACATGTCCTTTTCCATATCGGCCCTGGTATCATCCCGAGACTCTCATATCATCCAAAAGCGCTAGCCGAGGGCTCATATGGGTCGAGGGATGATACTAGGGTCCATAAAGAAAAGGGCATGTTATTTATCACATAATATACAAATGCTTAAAAGTAGAAAAATTATCATTCCGTCTGGCAAGATCATATAATGTTTGTCCGCCACTGAAATAACATCATTTTAAGAAGCTCTCCAACCAAACTATAGTCCTTGAACATTTTATGTCAATGTCAGATTTTTTTACGTATTAGTATTCTTTATTTCTTTAACAAATTCCACTGTCATTATTATCGACATTTCTCGTCCGTCATTATTGTTAGGAGGAATGATATCACATAAATTGTAACATTCTAGTCATATACCTGCCCGGGCAAAATGCAAGTTATTGGGCCCTGTTGTGACGTCATACGCGTTCCTAACAACAATAACGTTATAAAGGGCACAATAACCGGTTATTTGCCCGGGCAGAGATATGACTAGAGCAAATCTGCGGTAATTGCATATGCAAAATCCAATGTTTTTGTAACAAATATATGATAATGTATGTTATAACATGCACATGTTTTATTGCGCGAAAATATGTCAAGTATCTTAAATCCAATTGCAATGAACAAAATAACAAATGAATTAGGAAGCTATCATTTTCAATAGGCAATATTGACAGTTTTATACGCCCGTTTACGGTACGTATTATGGTATACCGTTGTCTGTCCGTCCGTCCTTCTGTCCGTCCGTCCGTCCATCTGTCCGTCCGTCGTCAACATGTCTGACAATAACTCAAAAACGCTTCACCAATTTTCATGACACTTTGGAGAATTGTTTATATCTATTGACGTAAGCTCCTTTTGATTTTATAAATTTTAGATTTTACGTTTCCGAGTTATGGAATTTTATTCATAAAAATAGGTGATTTTCTAGTTTTCTTACTTTAACTCAAAATGCCTTGAACAATTTTCATGAAACTTTGGTGAATTGTTTATATATATTGACAAAAGTTCCTTTGCGATTAAAAAAAAAATCTGATTTTACGTTTTGGAGTTTTGGGACTTTATTCTTAAAAGGGGATTTTCCAGTACGTCTTTTAGCAGTTACCATGAAACTTTGGTGATTTAATTATATCTACATGTATTGACATAAGTTCAGTTTTTTTAATTAATTTCTGACATTTCGGAGTTATAGAACTTTATTAGTTGAAAAATTGTTGAAAACTGTCCAGTTGAAGGCGGGCGTATCTTGCGCTCATGGCGCAGCTCTTTATTTTGCAAGAAAATATTGTGTAAAAGAAGAGGAGAAAGTTCGGTAGATGTCTTTGTGTTAAATAACTTGAAAAAGTAACCCACCTTGCTGTTTTATTTTTGATGACAAACTAGAGCATTAGTTTTTCGATTGAATTCTTTCACATTTTGCATGTCGGGGCTTTTGTAGCTGACTATACGGTATGGGTTTATCTCATTGTTGAAGGGCCATATGGTGACCTACAATTGCTGATATCCACGTTATGTAGTGGATAGTTGTCTCATTGGCAATCATACCACATCTCCTTTTTTTAAATGTATCAAGAATAATCGATAATCTTAACAAACTCATCATAAATACATTAATTTTTTCCTCCAGATGAGTACATGGATACCATTGTCATCTACATCATTTGCACTGGGTTATTACTAGTTTTCATACTGTCCGCATGTCTAGCAGTGTCATACTGTCGGAAGAAAGATGTATGTCAAATATTAAACAAGAAACATCGACCAATACCAAGTATAAACATTATTACTGTTGTATAAATAACAGATATTTGAAGTTGATATTGACAATATGATAGACAAGTGTATCTATTGTATACCATTTCTTCATATTCACCAACCTATGTACAGATAAACATACCTATAATACATCTGTTCAAACATGATTACCTATGTACACTTTCAGTTATTATAAAAAGTAAAATTACAAAAATACCGCACTCCACGGAGAATTAAAAATGGTAAGTCCCTTATCAATTGGCAAGATCAAATGCTCAAACACATCGAACGAATGGAAAACAACCGTAATATTCCTGACTTGGTACAAGCATTTCCTCATGTGGAAAATGGTGGATTAAACCTGGTTTTATAGCTAGCTTAACCTCTCATTTGTACGACAGTCGCATAGAATTCCATTATATTGACAACAATGTCATCAAGTGGTGTTTTAATGGTATTTATGAAATCAAGGAACACGTTTGCAATGAAAGGGGTTCATCTTGTTTAAGAACGGAATAAAAGAGCATTTGCAAATAATCATAAGTATTTTAGAAATATGAGCGTTATATTTTATGTCAATGACACGTTTGACAAATCAAAGAGCAATAACAACATTACTTAACCTTACATCTCGCTGGTCTTCTTACAATAGAACATTTATACAGTACATTTTGTACATGATGACTTATGAATATATTTATTGCAACATTCGTTTAATGCTATACTCACACGACAAAATATATTCTTACTAAAAACGGATGCAAAAAAAAAAAAAAAAAATGATAACATTTTAATTTATACATGTGATATCAATGTTTATTTTGACATAAATAATATCGTCAAGTGATTGGTATTCCGTTCGTAAACAAGATGAACCCCTTTCATTGCAAAGGTGTTCCTTAATTTAATAAATACCATTAAAAATACCACTTGATGGTAATTTCCATTAGTATATGCAGATTTTATGACGACATGGTCTGTCTAATTACATTCGTTTTACCCTTCTAAATAATCCAATTACACTTATACGTTTGAAATCAGTCTTAATAATCTTGACATGCGCGTGATTCAATTAGGTCTCATAATGCAATTACAATATTTGTTTGCATCATCTTATTTTTGATAGATTTCAAATTCAAGGAATTATTGGGAAGTATGGCAACAGTAACTTGGTGTTGTACCTATCTCAAACCTAACCTCTAAAGTATGTAATAGATACAGATTAATACATGTTGTTTTCATAACGGCCCATACATTACTCTTTTATATTTAGAAGGTCAACTTCATTGATTTTTCTCTTTTTTCTCTATAGGTATTGCAATGGGTTTACGAATTTACTTTGGTCATTTGAAATGTTCATATTTACTGATGACGAATGGTGTAATGAAGTTGTAGCCATAACTTCTAGCCTCGTTTTATTCTATGGGCTAGTCTTGTTAACTAATGTTTTAAATACATATATCTTAGTTTCGTGTTTTACAAAATCATAGGGATAGTTTTATTTTACATTTGAATTGAGTTTTTTAATAAAAATCATAATTTTATAAAACAAAATACGAGGAGAAATACAACATGCCCTACTGTCATGAGTCGTTACCTTCCAAAAAAAAAAAAAAAAAAAAACACTTCACAGCATAAAATTATTAACTTCAGATGATAGTAGAGGAAATGCGTGTGGTGTACCTAAATGATTCTTCATCGACGAAATTTAATTTTGTGGTAGTTCACCAGTACTCTGCAAGAGAGTCAGTAAAATTTCGAATTTGAGTTTCCGGAAATTGAAGTAGAAGAAGATATTTTAAAGTTTCGTTATAATCTTATCCAATTGGACACCTTAGTCCCCTATGGTATTTTTATCAATAAAAGGAGCAATACATTATATATCGCCATCTTTTACATGAAATATAACCGAAATAAGCTTTTAAATTCGGTTTCAATTTATTATTCATCTTCAAGGAAAATTTTTGGAATCAAACAAATTCACTCTCATATATCTTAATCAAGCATTATTATTTTCTTATAAATAAGAAATCCACAAGGGTTAATTACTTGTGGTATAGACATATGGTCATCTAGACTATTACCGTTTTGGATGTACAAGCCTTGTTAAAATAGGTCTTCCGGTTTGCTGTGCTAGATTTCAATATTCAGCCACATCCGGTCGGAATATAAACGTTAACTCCGGAGCCTTGCGTATTAAGAGTTCCTAACTCTCAGCAAGTTGAAATACCATTGCAACCATTCTCGCAGAGATTAGGTGTGAAACTATTTATTCTTAATTCAATCTTGAACACAGTGAAGACATTTGTAATGTTAACAATAGATAAAATTGAAATTGCATTGCGAATATTTACCTTAAGTCAAATTCCTAACACCGCTAACTAACATTAATATTGAAACCTTAACTTGTTTTTCCGATAATAATTTAGTTTCTGTTCATTGTGTTTATATACATTCGGAACCAACCATTTCTAAATTCAAGGCTGTTTTATCTACATTATCAACTTGCTGAAAGGACTACCAGTGGTACTAATAATTATTCTCTTTTCCTCTTGATCACAGACAGGCCGCCAATCAATCAATACAAATTAATGTAATCTTAATTGTTTTAACCCGAACATGTTTTGACGGCTCAGCACTAGAATTTACTCGAAGAATCAATGTACATGTATCAATCAGAACATGGAAGATATTTGCTTTGTTTCATTAATAAACAATATGTATTATCAATTTCAAAGACACAACAAACTAGCAGAATGAAATTACTAAGAATATATTAAAGTTCGCCATTGTTGAACATTTATATTTGTTTATAATTACAGAATATTAGATGAGCAGGTCAAAAGACGTTTATATTAGTGAGATCATTGATCAATTTAGTAGCTATAAAGAATACGATTTACATTTGGTTTGTTTTTCCTACAGAAAAAAAAGACCTTCCTGGACCTTAGTTTTAACCTACTATTGACACCCTGTACCAGAAGGAAACCTCTCATCTTACTTACTCGATCTTTTTGTTTTTGTAATACAACATTCATTGCTTGTATGCTGGTTGTCCGTCACTGTTTAATAAGTCAATACCTAGTGTAGACTCGAATTTAATTTTTGCGCTGGACAGGAGGATAAAATGTGAGAACTTGCCCGTTCATATTGGTTTTAACTTTGATTACCACAATGTGTATGACTTCATTAATGTGTATTGGCTTTGTTTTACTGGTTTGCTGTCTCTTTGAAGTACATCCCTGATATCATTTTTGATATAGAGATGCAGCGTGGCGGCTTTCATTTGACATTGGCAAGTAATTTGTTTATCGGAAATAATTAGGGTCACATTTTATTATAATTTATTTCATTAATAAAAACCAAACCTATTAAAATCTACATTGGTTGAACATGTTGTTTATAAGAATATGTTGTTGATAGCAATATTGACTTGTTTCTTTAATTTTGAAGTGTATTTTGGTCTAATTCAACAAAAGTTGTTTTAAAATTGTTCTTTCTTTTAAACATCATCATTGACTATCATAAAAGAAAAGAACTTTATTGGACTCTGCTTTCTGGTCACCTTCATCTTCCATATTTTGTTTATCAATAACTTGTAAATAAATAATATCTTCTTCCGAAACTAGCTCTTCAGGTTTTGAGCCCATCTTTCCATTTTCCACTGACACGGAATACTGATACTTTTCTTGGATATTCATATCGATATTATTCCTCTTTTCCTTTCTTTATCATTTTCTTGAATTATATCAGGATAGTTCAATGAATGATAAGGGTGCAAATATCCTTCATTATCTGCTCCACCAGTGACGCTGTTATCATTTGAATCGTTAGTGCTACTACTTGAGGCATTGCTACTCGTAATCGGTTCGCAGGGCATATCAATGTCGTCAATTTCTTCATAATCATGTCTCTCTTCATTTATGATTGATTGGTCTTCGACCGTGTTTGAGCCATTAGACTGTTGAGTCAACGGTGCATTCGATCGAATGGAGTCGAGCCTCTTCTTTTTCTCATAAGCCTATACCTCCAGCACATTAAAACAGACAAACTAACAAGAATCAAAGCACTTATTGCACTGCCTCCACCTATACCAAACGAAATTATCTGATTTGTTGAAGCATCTGAAATGTTGGATAAAAGTAACATAAAAAGTATGCAAGGTTATAAAAGAAATAATCCTCAAACGAGTGTGTAGAATATTATATAATGAAGTTTAATGTGCTTATTAACTACAAACTAGTTAAACAAATACATACGAAATGCAATCCCAAGCCCCTTATTTATTATCGCCTTTACGTCAAAATAAAATTTTGATCTTAAACTTAGCAAAGGTAACTACCAAAAACAGAATAAGTAGTAGATCTACTCTTCTTTATATATTTTTAAATGTTTATTTCCATTTCCATTTCTAAGTTCTAATAAAATGCGAAACAATCGCAACATCTTCAATAATTTGTAATTTGTAGATTTTACACACCAAAACATGTGTTTAAGTTTATCTTATACCGCAATATCTCTTGGATAATACTTATTGTACATTCTACCAGAAGTGGCTTCCACACCTTTCGACTCACCACCTTCTACCTTCAGTGAATAGCTAGCAGTCGTATTTGCAGTAAAATCGACAACAGTGTCATCACTTGTGTAGATAAATAGAAATCTAAAATAAGAGGACATTTGAATGTATTTGTGAACGCAGCACAGTGTACTAAAGACTTTTAATAGAGCATATCTTGAAATGGATTTTTGTCACCAATATATATTATTTGTGAAACTATGCATTATAAATTTAACGGAGACAACAGTCATTACTTAAGAAGAACAAGATTCCAAAACCAAATCAAATGACTGGAAAGGACATCCGTCTTTTAGTATGTTTAACTCAACCTAAACCGAATACCCATTTGAGAGTATGGCAATCTTCAGTGTAAACCCCGTTCATTGCAGATTACGGCTTTTCCCACCACGATAACAAACATCCCAGTGTCATGGGAATATTTGCATTGGGGATTGTTCTGGTAGTGGGTTGTATATAAGTTAGTGACAGATCTTATTTCATCTTAATAGGGAGCGTTCAGTGGCTCTACTGTACCCAAGCAACTTTCGAATTTTTATTAACGGAGTAACCCTTGTTCATACATACACACGTACATGGCGATGTAATTTCGTATTCGCTCCGTTAGTTTTAAATTTCGGATAGTTATCTTTACCTCTCATTTCTAATTAATCATCAATTTATTAATCATTTACAGATATTAAGTTACTAGTGATGTACATTATTAACATTTTACTGGTCAGGTTATTTTGATTATTTCTAAATACACATTACTGTAGAAAACAAGAGTTATTTTGATTAGATTGAGTATATATTGTTCAACAAGTTTAAATGAACGCATGCAATTATTTAACGTGTTGTTTCCATTTTTAAAACGAACTAAGCATAATGCTTTATGCATTTGGTGCGTCCAAAGAACCTTCTGGTTTTAAACTTCGTCATTTGTTCCAAACCCAAATCAATTGTTCTCCCATATATTTCTTTTACGTACAAAATCAGTAATGCAACGTGTAATCTTGAAACGAGTTTGAACAATTCATAGGCTATTCTGTTTAGGTCCCTCTTGGTCATGCACATTCAAGCTCAAAACATTGCAGCGTATTTACCTAGCTTCCATATGTTAAGGTTTGCATATTATAAAAGAACTTTAAGCAAGAAAAGCACTTCACACGTACGAAATGTTCAGGGTGAATAGAAATGAAAAGGACTGAACCTGATTTGTCGATGGTAAAGGTTTCATCATTTAGCTTGACACAACCGCGTTCGTGATCGCATCTGAAAAATATTTATGTATTTCAAAGTTATCAAAATCTTATTTTTGTTATTTTGTAACATATCATTCGTCTACGTATGACGCATTTAATCTATAAATATTTAACGATTATCGAAATCAAAACAGAATATATAATCATGATACAAATAACTCAAGAAATTGGAACTTATCGAAATGATGCAAGTAGACCAACACCGTACTTGTTTGCTGCAATGTATGCTCCATCAATCATGCGAATCACAACACAGTCAAATTTCCACATTAGGGAATAAAACAAAGTATAAACAAATTTTTCAGCGTTTATTAAGGTGTTAATATCTACTAATCTAGAAATTGCAAACGAATAGAAGTTTGAATCTCTATGTTGCAATACATACTGCAAGGTATATCTAGTATACAAAACATTATCCTCCAAAAATGCCCTTTTCTCTTTGATTATTAAACATTTTATTGTGATTTCATAATCATATATGACAAACTGCATGTGTTAGGTGAAGTTAAATGACAGGATGTTGGCAGAAACATTGAAATTGAAATTGAGAACTCGTCGTTTAACAAATACTTCAAAAGATGTAATTTTCGAAGACAGATCCGTAATCCGATTTTAATGGGATTATTAATAACCTTATCGTTGTGATCACACTCTGTTTTCCCATTGAAAGGCAATAAAAATTCTCGAAGTGGAAACATACAAAGGACAATGAAGACTTTATTTGAAGACAGGAGACAAATTAAGCATGTTAAGGTGGATAGGCGTCTTAATTGAAATCCATAATTGTTTTAATAATTTGTCAAAATGAAGTTTCTATCATGCTATTTTCAAAAATATAATAAAAGAATGGGTCACCAGACTTTTTTCCACGCTACAGGTTGCTAAAATTGTCCGATTTTGTATAGATTATGCTTGGAAAATCCAATCTTGTGTGATAAAAGGAAAACTTCACGATAGAATTTTAAGATAAAATGCGAGAAGATAGCTCTTATAACATGTTTTCAGATAAGAAAAAGAAAAAGTGGTTCACCGAACTTGTTTTCTTGCAACATATCAAAATAGGTAAATTCACAACACTTTCTATTATAAAATTACTTTATCTGAGTTATCTCCCCTACTATCTGAGTTATCTCTCCTTATTTGGCAAAGTTGACAAAAATTATAAGCCCGGTACTTTTGACAACTTTTACACATGAATTACATAATTCTCTCAACATTTGCACATTTCAGTAAAGATCTAGACCAACTGTTATCTGTTACTTCAAAATCCAAGATTGAGTAAGACACCCGAGCCACCTTAAGACTGAGCAAGTATATGTCTTTCTGGTTAAATCAGAAGATAAATTGATCTTTAATATATTTCTGGTTGAAAGACATGAAAGAATATAACTAAGGATAAAAATTTCAATGCCCATTATGTATAAAATATTACGTAATTGTTATGGTCTTCAATTAAAAACTTCGACACTTTATATCATACTTATTTTTGAGTATGTAAAAGGATGTTCTGTTGATAATATTACCTTTCACCATAATGACATTTGCAATGTTCTGCACATCTGAGTCCGTAACTTCTTCCCGGACAAGGAATACATTTAGAACCTGCCTTTGAGGTGAATCCAGTAGGACATTCTAAAAATAGAACAATCACATGAGTGCCATATCATCATGACTTTGTAGATCGTAGCAGAATATAACTCAGTTATCGAAAACATTGTTTCGTCCTCTTTTCTTTGTTTGAAAATTACCGAATGAGAATTATCATCGAATTTAAACGCATTAGGTGGCACATGTGGGCAGGATATTCTCACATCACCTAATATGTACACGTACCCCAGTAAGTATTGGGATTTGTTTTTCTCAGGTTTAATGTTTGTTTGTACAGTGCTTTGTAGATTTGTTTTTATTTTTCAATTTTTTCCCCGTTTCTTTTTTTTAAACACATCATGAACTATTTGTTTTTTTTAACGTTTAAACTCTTTCTAGCAAAGTTATATTAAGAAAAACAATGCTTGTTATAACTTAAGAAGAGAGGAAGGTGGACAGAATGAAACAAATGATGTTATAAAACGGATGAATGCACAACATTTTGTAATTAATCATCTGATTTGTATAACGATAGGAACATTCATGTATTTCTCTTTAACTCATAGGGTCTTATCATCGAAAATAAACACTTTTATTCTAAAAGAAGTTGTTGGCATGATACGGGTTGTGTTCTTCTTATATATTTTATGATGGTATGATACTAAATCCCTAACGGGATGGATTGTGCTTTATTTTATATGATTAAGACATAATTTTTCAATCAGCTTAATTGAGGTCTGGAGCTGGCATGTCAGTAGCTGCTTGTAGTCCTTTGTTAATTTATGTATCATTGTCATTTTGCTTAACTTCTTTGTTACCAGTTCTCACATCGGACTTGGACTTCTTTTAAACTGTGTAATTCTGTGCATATTGCTATGTATTACTGTATAATACATTGGCTAGAAGTATACGGGAGGGTTGAGAGCTCACGAAATATGTTTAACCCTCAGCATTTTTCGCTATCCCAAGATATGGTCCTCTGGCCTTTGTTAGTCTTGTATGTTTTGTTTGATTTTAGTTAATTCATATGTTTTGGAGTTTAGTTTGACGTCCATTTTACTGAACTAGTACACATTTTTATTTAGGGGCCTGCTGAGGCCATATCTTGGTGCGGATTTTTCGCTGCGTTGAAGACCCATTGGTGGCATTCGGCTGTTGTCTGCTTTTGGTCGGGTTATTGTCTCTATGACAAATTCCCCATTTTCATTCTAAATTTTATCAATAACAATTTATGACAACACTTTTATGAGTGAACGAAAAAGAGATAAAATATTACTATAATTAGAGACGAACAGCTATGCAAGTGTTATTGCATACATCATGAAGGGTTGACTCAATTTCTGTGATATGCTTATTTAATAGTAAGCCTAGTTAATAATGTTATCAACATTAAATAACTCCATTTGATATTAAGCTATATCCTATTCTCACACGGCATGAATCATATATTTAATGTTAGTGTATTTAATAGTATTAGATTGATACCACCACAACGCAATGGGAAGAAAGGCGTCACACATGTTCTGGTCATATATCATAAATTTAAAAATACCATCCAATATATCCTATAAACATTCCATACATAAGTATTGTTTAAATTGCTAAATGTAGATGTGCAAGAAGCAGTGTTTATAAAATCTGACTTCCAGCATCACCAAAGCGATTTAGATATTCAAAATTGTATTGGCACGTATATTTTTACTTAGTACATGTATCGATCATATTTTATTTGCATAAATGGAAAAAAGGTATTTCACATTTTCTAATTTGATAAGGATAATAATCCCCGGCTATGTATATTTCTATTGACTGGTTAACGCACGTCATTACAAAACCCATATATTCGGACGTTGCAGCCCAATACTTTACTACCTGTAGGGTTCTACCAAAGGTTACCCGTTAAAATTATGTTGAATTCTTTAATTTCAAAAACAGATTAAAAAAAAATGAAAAAAAGTTGCTTTCACGTTGCACTTTGTGGTCGAATTTCTTTAAAATCGCCAGATTTGTTTGTATGTGCTGATTAAGGTTGTTTTACGTATTCGTTTTTATTCTGGAGTTAGTAACCACTTCGGTGTATATCAATTATATAGTCATTTTATAAATTTACTGTTTGCAAAATATTGTAAATACTAGGATTTTCTCAGTCGATTTATGAATTTCGAACAGCGATATACTACTGTTGCCTTTATTTTGTACATATACGGAAATAAATCCGTGGATATGGGTATTTTAACACCCTCAGAACCCTGTACAACCTTCGGATTCGCATCAGGGTGTCCTTGATACTTCAGGGTGTTAACATATCCATATCTACGGATATGAACGTAGATAACTTATTATATGCCGTTCTTCAATATTCCTATAAGACTTCATGTATTAACTATTTTGCATCTTGTTTTGGGCTTATGATGAGGAAAAGTTCTTATTTACTAAAATATTGGTCAATGATTTTGAACCTTATACTTTTGTAATGTTCATTTAAAAGCAGTTGTGTTATGATATGTGATTGTGATTTTAGAATTTGTTTTGAATTCCGATTTGGGTCTTGTATCATCTTATCAAAATCCATTTGATAAAAAAAAAAATGAAGAGATAAGGTTGCAAATGTCTCTCAATTAAATGTACTAGCATTAGACTTTTGTAAAATACCATTGGCAAAATGCCTATCAAATGTAAAAATATACTTGAATATGTATTCATAAATTTACCTACTTGACAAATAAATTAGGACATAGCCAAGGACAATGCAATTACCATTTGTTATATGCGTTTTAATAGAAATGAAACACACATATCAACTTTTGAAATTTATACTTTCCGTTTATATATCATATATATATATATATATATATATTTACCAATGTTTATTTAAAACGTAATTTAAGATATAAGGTGAAGGCTATATATATAGAGACCTTTAACACGATAACGGTTTAAACCTTGTCTTAATAAAGGTACTACAAGTATTATATTAAAATATCACATTTAGAAACATGAGTTTTATTTCATTTGTTAAGAATATAAATGGAAGAACATCCTATTTATTGTTATTGTTTTTGTGGGTCTTGTGCGAGAAAGAGACATGTATCTGTCCGACGTTATATTATGAAATATAAAGACTTGTTACAAACTTTAATTACTTGAATATGGATTGAAATATATATTCAAAGATCCTTTAAATAATCACAATTACAGATAGCAGGTCAACAATACAATAGTACGGGTTTTTCTAAAGCTCTTAGCACATCTTAAAAACAGATATCACCTACGACAGGATGTTTATTTTAAAAATGTTGCGGTCAAAGGGTTAATACGTATATACGTGGGATATATGCGTTCAGATTTTGAATTATTTAGTGAGTTAACATATTCTATATAGCGGAAAGGAAAGGTAACTTAATACGGATAACTTGTTTTTCTACCTAAGAAGTTCTGGTATGAAGTCAGCCTCATAAGAATAAAGGAACAAGTCGGCAATAAGAGGGGCATAATTGGTTCCAATTGGAATACAGGGGCGGATCGTGCCATTTTAAAAGGGGTTCCCAAACCAGGAAAAAGGGTGGGTCCAATTTTATGTCCCCATTCAAATGCATTCATCGTCCAAAAAGGGAGTTCCAACCCCAGGTCCCCTCTAGATCCGCCATTCGAATGCCGATAGTTTGTGAAAAAACACCTCTTCTAAATATGTTGTCAATCAAACATCTTGATAAAGCGAGTATTAGAGAATTGTTTGTTTGAATCAGAGTGATTTTACGCAGTATGAGGGATCTCTCCTTAAGACAAGCATTTTGTATCTACGTTTTAATGTTTATTAAACAAAGAAGAAAATTAATCATGTTAAAACGTCATATATAGTTAATATAATTTTCTTAGAATACAAAGCCTTGTAAAGTGTAAGTTGAAAACCTTTCTGAATGCAAATAATTCCCAAACATACATTATAGGATTGATAAAAGAGGAAATATATAACCAATTCCTGATATGCCCCAAAAGAAATACAGAGTTTTTGTTTGTTCATATAATATGACAATTAATGGACATATACACCTGCGATGAATAAATTATAGAAAAAATTATTGCAGTGAAATATTGTAAAGAGGGACGAAAGATACCAGAGGGACAGTCAAACGCATAGATCGAAAACAAACTGACAACGCCATGGCCAAAAATAAAAAGACAAACAGACAAATAATAGTACAGATGACACAACAGAGAAAACTAAAGACTGGGCAACACGAACTCCACCAAAAACTAGGGTGATCTCAGGTGCTCCGGAAGGGTAAGCAGATCCTACACCACATGTGGCACCCGTCGTGTTGCTTATGCTATTACAAATCCGGTAAATAGTCTAATTCGGTAGGTCACATTCGTGAAAAGGGAAGGGTATTGTAGTTACGACATAAAGAACATATCTGATATCATCTGTGAAACGGTTATTCCATAACGGTCAACCAACTCGTGATGGTGTCCGTAAAATTTACGAAGGGATGATTTCAACTTCACCATTTGGAACTCTTGGTTCAATAGCTTCCTTGTGAGAAGCAATCCTCTATCAAGGAAATAATGATAGGAAATTCATGCTCTGGAATGTCGTATCAATTGTGAGCTTTATACACCATATGCTGGCTCTGCTTGAATGTTGCGATATAGAAATGAAAATTTCACAACAAGGAAACTGCAATCATCTCGTTTGTCGTAAAGTTCTGTTCTCCAACGAACCTCACTGTCAATTTCTAGATGGAAGTCAAGATATGAGGCAGTCTTAACTGTATCTGTAGTTTCCTTTATCTCTAGTTTGATGGGATAGATTCGTTCAACATAGTCACCAAATTTTGTATTATTTAGTAAGAGAACGTCATCTATATAGCGAAACATAAAATTAAAGGATATTGCTATCCTCTTATCTTTCTTCCTAAGTTCCTGTATGAAGTCAGCCTCATAATAATAATAAAAAGTCGGCAAGAAGAGGGGCACAATTGGTTCCCATTGTCGGTTATTGATATTTATGAAAAAACGATTGCATTTTTATTAGGAATAATGAACAAATTGTCAACAAGACGGACAAAACAGACAGAAGCTAGATCAATCATATCATTTTTAATAATTGCAATCTGTTTTCTAGATTTCAGTAAAAACACAGCCATTTTACAATTGAATATGTTTATAATAATTTTAATTGTTAGATAGAATACCATAAAACTGCTCCTAATTAATATATATCACCTACCTTGACATGCTTCTTTATGAGCCTCATAGTTGTCACAGCAAAAATATTTTTGTAGTAAAATATACCAACATTTGATTTTGCACTACAAAGATGGAATAAGAAGTCTAACAATTAAGTGTTGATCTTGAACTTGGATTCTGGTTGCAATTGGCATTTACCGTCGTTTTAAACGTAAATGAAAAGGAAACTGACGAAGTCACTTGATAATATTGTTAAAACAATTTTAACTATTGTGTGCATAAATAATTTTCCAACTGATGTGTGCGTATTTAATATGAACAATAACTTAGTGTACGATGTTCGGAATAAGTTACACTTTATATTTCATTGTCAGTTCAATAACGTCTAATATATACTACACGCACAATTACATAGTATGACAACATATTGAACCACATGAACCATTCCTATAAGCTCTCATAACATAGTAGACAAATATTAGATCAATTTATTTGCGTTCAAATACATCACAAAGCTCTTAAATCTGAGTATTTTCGAACAACATTCGTAGCAATGTATGTTTCGCTACGATCATAATGTCCAAATACTGTCCGCATTCTTTCCGAAGATCGATGGTTTTAAATGGATCTCTAGCTTTTACTGAACATTAAAACTGCCCGACATGAAAAAGCCAATTTGGCTGAAAGTGGCGTTAAATATAATTAAAAAAAACCCCAAAAGAAATAAAACAAACAAATATTGAATATGCATGGTTACTAAAATGACAAAAAAATTCACCAACAAATGACGCTATATATTAATTTATAAAGTTGTTGAAGGATTGTGATTACTTTATCAAATGTATCTATGACATACAATCATATTATTTATGTAATGTGTATGTTACAATGTACATTACCTTTCAATTCTACTACATGAGCCAAGTGATAGACAATTTTTCACATAAAATAAGAAACTGAACGACACAATTACATAACGCATAGCCATTTCGTCCTACAAACACGGCTTGGACTAGATGGCAGGAAGTATGCTTTTGAACATGTTATTTTTCTATGTGTATGTGTATTCCATTATATGCGGAAACTGAAATACAATTGTGCTGTGACGTTCGTTACAAAACGACATAGATGTCCAAATTGAAAATACTCGCATTCTGAGATATGAATATTTTCATCTTTAAAGGAAGAACTAATTATGAATTATTCATCAGATTTCTTTTGTAATTTGGACATATTTGTAATCTTTAGGATAACTCGATATTGCTTTTACATCTGAACAGATATGAGATGTCGAAATGACTATCGCAAGTTCGAAATACCAGGAGATAAATGATAACCACTTTTGTAGAAAATGTCGATTTATTTCTGTTTAACGAAAATTTAAAATCGGATGACAATAGAAAAAAAGTGAAAAATTATTAACAACAAACGGACAAAACGCATGCTCATTTTAAGTTATCATGCTTTTATTTAAATACTTCCATTAAGCCGATGGGATATAAATACAACTTATGTTAACACGGACATCTAAAAAAGCTAACGTTTAATATTATTTTTTCTGATTTTGTCCCAATGAAAACTTCGATATATTGATGCTGCACAGTTTTCTATTAAATAAATGGTTGCTAGGCACTTTTTCAATATAAATAGATGGTTGCTAGGCACTTTTCTGATATAAATACATGGTTGTTAGACATTTTTCGACTTTAAATGAATGATTGTTTTAAACTTATGTGATGACAACCCCTAGACCTTTTAAGTTAGGTCTATGTAATAGTTTATATAGTCCTGAATCAAATCATGTATGGTTACTTTTTTATTAAATAAGGGTGGTTGCTAAGCACTTTTGACTTGAACTTGACTCTTTATTGTTCATATCTTAATAAAAAGTGGCTTTAAACGTCCTGAATATTTTCGCCATGTGTACTCTTTCTATTACATTTCATTTCAAAATTCAATGAATATACACAAGGTCAAAGGTCAAGGTCATCAATGACCTTTGACCTCGGGTCAAATTTATGGTAATTTAATTGCCAATAGTTTGCACATCATACTCAAAACTATTACTTTTGTGGATTATCGTAATAACATGGTCACATTTCAGAGGTAAAAGGAAAAACTGACACATTTTTGTTTCCATAGCAACCATCCTAGAACCCAATATCACAAACATTTTGTTATTATTTATTGACAAGAAACATTGATACTTTTCATTTATAACCACAGCTTAAATGGAGGTGGATGCACAAATGTCTATTTTGTTCATGATAAATGTGCGAAATTCGTCTTCTCAACTACAATGAAAATGAACTCTGCTTCTGCGGTTATGACAATATTCAGCAAAATGTTTTTATATATGACATTGCTATTTTGTTTGTTAAGTTTCATGTTTCTGAAAATATTTACAAATATCATTAAATAAAACCTGGATTTGATAACAAATGATTGCAAAGTGGTTGTATTTTCGATGCTAAATTCTTCAAAATGTACTGGAAATCTCATTCACTTGGTTGCCATGGCAACTTTGGCCTAGCAACATTTTGGTGGGCACATGATCAAACGTTTTGGCTCAGTTTCAGGAAAATCGGTGATGATGCGTGCCGACCCCTATATAAAATGGTTGGTGTTACAGAGAATTGCTCTTAATAATTGTATTTTGACAAAAAATACTTACATACTATAAAATAGAGAAACCGCAAATGCGAAGAAATTAATTGCAGAATTTTTAACTTTGTGTGCATTATGATTCCATATTTACAGTTAAAGCTTGATTCAGATAAATTTTATTGTACATTTTATTTTCGACTTGTTCTTTTATTTATATGTGACAAACTTTATTTTGAGCTTTTTAAGAATGAATGACAAGAAGCAATCATTATCATTATTGTTCTACTATGTTATATGCTTCTAACCAATTGACATTTAAATAGTGTAAAATCACAAAATACTGAACTCCGAGGAAGATATAATAGGTAAAGTTAAGTATGCCTCATATTTTGATATATATCTAGATATTGACAATTAGGATTGGTTAAAAACGACAAAAGGGATAATATCATTTTTATATCCTTGAAGCAACATTTCAGAGCACTGATTAATTTTTCTTTCACAGCTGAATAGACAGAGGAATGTTCCTTAAAAATGAAGCTATAAAACGGTAAAATAACAAAATACAAAACTCACAAAGAAAATTAAAAAGGAAAGTCACTTAAAAATTACAAAATCAAAAGCCCAACCACATCAAACGAATGTAAGCTATAATTTATACTTCATGTTCATAATGTATCATTTATGAAATTCAAAGAGAGGATATTCCAAATTATAAGTCATAGAAACAAACAGACGACTCAAAGGCAAATCAAAACCGACGAAAATACAAATAACAGAATATAGAAAACGAAAGATTAAACAACAATAACTCCATCAAAAACCGTGGTGATTCATTGTGATCCGGAAAGGTAACCCTGATCTGTGTACATGTTGAACCCGTCAAGACCTTCAAATGGTGAAGCAGAAATCACTCAAATGTTTTACGGACATCATTAAGAGTTGATTGACCGTTTTAATTTTGTTTGACGACAGATTTGTTTCTTTTGTAACCACAATCCCGTCCAATTTTCCTAAATGGGACGTTCGAATTAGATATATTATCAGATTGGTACTTATACGAGAAACACAACAAATATCACATATGGAGCAAGATCTGCTTTTCATTCCCGAGCACACAGGTTAACCCCGGTTTATGCTAGGGTTCATGTTGCTCAACTTCTAGTTCTTAGTGATTTTTGTACTCTGTTGTTTATCTTTTGATCGTTTCTTGCCATGTCTTATTAGTTTAACTTGTGACCTTTAAAGTGATTTTACTTTTGATAAATTTCGCTTCTTGTTTCTAAACTTAAGTGTATACACTATATATTATGGTTCTTTCCTGCGCTCACATTTCCGTGATTAAACGCTTTGAAATTCTCGTATCACGATTCTCATCAGATGTATAGGGCATAACACACAACACCAATTCAAGAACCAGTAAAGTGTTCGTATCCTATACTAGACTCTTTGTTAAACCAAGAGTTCCAAATGGTGAAGTTGAAATCATCCCTCCGTAAATTTTACGGACGCCATCACGAGTTGGTTGACCGTTATGGAATAACCGTTTAACAGATGGTATCGGATATGTTCCTTATGTCGTAACTACAATACCCTTCCCTTTTCACGAATGTGACTTACCGAATAAGACTATTTACCGGATTTGTAATAACATAAGCAACACGACGGGTGCCACATGTGGAGCAGGATCTGCTTACCCTTCCGAGCACCTGAGATCACCCCAAGTTTTGGTGGGGTTCGTGTTGCTAAGTCTTTAGTTTTCTATGTTGTGTCATCTGTACTATTATTTGTCTGTTTGTCTTTTTATTTTTGGCCATGGCGTTGTCGGTTTGTTTTCGATCTATGAGTTTGACTATCCCTCTGGTATCTTTCGTCCCTCTTTGTATCTTCTACTAGACTCTTTATTATTTTCTTTGTATGTAAATCGTACTTCTATGAGTAACCTGTCAAGGAATTAAGAATAAATGAGCACTCAGGTTATTCAACATACAAATACATATCATTTGACAACGATGATATTTTTGCTAATCATAAGTCCTTGATGGCTCCTTGATGGATACCTAAGCTTCACGAAATCGTCTAAATTATCCACAATGCTTTTCAACATAAAATGGTAGCATATGCTATAAATTTATTACTTTGGGATACCGAACGGCATATTTTGTTAATAGTGATAAAAAGGTAAAAATCCTACACAGAGGAGCAGGTAATCAGTATGCTGAAACTTCTTATTGACAACATTTTCTTGAATTCGAGGTAAACTTTTCAACAAGTTGTCGGCTTTCCTATGGAGACGAACTGTGCGCCTCTTCATGCCGACCTCTTCTTAGTTTCAAAAATATCACTATATATTATTGTTCTTTCCTGCGCTCACTTTTCCGTGATTAAACGCTTTGAAATTCTCTTATCACGACTCTCATCAGATGTATAGGGCATAACACACCACACCAATTCAAGAACCAGTAAAGTGTTCGTATCCTATACTAGACTCTTTGTATCTTATACTAGACTCTTTAATATTTTCTTTGTATGTAAATCCTACTTCTATGAGTAAGCTGTCAAGAAATTAAGAATAAATGAGCACTCAGGTTATCCAACATACAAATACATATCATTTGACAACGATGATATTTTCGCTAATTATCAGTCCTTGATCGCTCCTTGATGGATACCTAAGCTTCACGAAATTCCGTAAAAGAACGGTACAATGCCGGTTCATCTGCATGATCTAATAAAGAATAATCCATTAGATTGACAAAGAATATGTCCGATTTGAAACAGGGTCTTCAGAAATACTAATCCACTGTTTACCTGCGTAGTGGTATTAATTATATGTGGATTCTAAAAATTCCAAAGAACTTCTGATTTTTTTATCTCGATCTTTCTCTGAAACTTTTGATTTTTCAACCCTGTATACCACCATTTCCAATGTGAAATTGAAAAATCGTCTAAATTATCCACAATGCTTTTCAACATAAGAATGGTAGCATATGCTATAAATTTATTACTTTGGGATATCGAACGGCATATTTTGTTAATAGTGATAAAAAGGTAAAATCCTACACAGAGGAGCAGGTAATCAGTATGCTGGAATTTCTTATTGACCACATATTTGTTGAATTTGAGGTAAACTTTTTCAACAAATTGTCGGCTTTCCTATGGAGACGAACTGTGCGCCTCTTCATGCCGACCTCTTCTTAGTTTCAAATGTCGTTCCTTCAGACACTTGTCAAAAACAAGAAGATCAAAGAAGTCAGATCATTTAGTTTCACATTCAGATACATGTATTTTGATCATGTTCTTTCCATTACCAATCCCAACTTTGCTCACTGGGTTCGATAAAGATATAATCCACAACTAAAAATTAAAGAAACAACAGGCACGGCTTCCTTTGCTTCATTTTTAGACTTATACCTCGAATTTGACATAAGCGGACATCTCAATACCAGAATCTATGACAAATGAGATCATTTTAAAATATCCAATTCCCCAACCCCTTAGTAGCAATATACCGATTTCACCTCAATATGGGATATATATTTGCCAACTCATTTGGTATTTAACTGATACTAAGACTTTGTAAATGTCACCAGTGTCTGAGCAGAAAGTTGATGAACCAGGGAACGTCAAAGAACATCTGGTCGTTTTTGAAAAATATTCATCGGCTGATATTAAAACCTTTTGATAAATATTCCGTATCAACTTCAAAATTATACACAATAGTTTTGAAGTATAGATTGTAGATACTGAGTTGTTTAAGATGCATCATGTCGAATGCTCTACTCCTATTATTGACATGTTTACTTATTATATCTGTTTCTTTTGTTCACACATCGTTGTCAATATAAAGGACTTTTATGCGACTGTCATACAAGTGAGAGGTTTAGCTAGCTATAAAACTATGTTTTATCCACAATTTTCAACATAATAAAATGCTTGTATCAAGTCAAGAATATGACAGTTGTTATCCATTAATTTGATGTCTTTGAGCCATTGATTTTGCCATGTGCTAAGGGACTTTCCGTTTATAATTGTCATCGGAGTTTTGTTTGTTGAATGAATGCTTTGGCCACCTACATTAGACAAAACGTTTTGGAAACCAACAAATCGACAATACGTAAAGAGGATACTTAACAAATGCGTAATTTGCCGCAAAATGATTGGATAAATGTACGTTGTATAAGACCCGCTACCTTTGTCTAAAATAAGATAACAGGAAGCACTACAATTTACAGCCAACGGAGTATATTTTACAGGAGCTTTACTTGTTAGAGACGTTCGAAACTTGGCTTATCTCATAAATAGTCCTTTACGTAAGGATGGTGATTCACTTGACCCAAATAGTTATAGAGGTATGTCACTCCTAAATGGTGAAGCAAAATTTGAATGTAGTATTAAATGAAAGGGTCATAATTTATATGGAAGATAAATTCAGAAAATTTTTATTTGATTTTCGACCTAAAATGAAGACAACTAACAGTTCGTGTGTACTTTCAAACTTTAATAGATAAATACAAACATCTTGGTAAGAGACAAATTTATGCATACTTCCTTTGTACTTACAAACTTTAATAAATAAATACAAACATCTTGATTAACTTTTGAAGCATCATTCCAGTCAGCTATGAGGTATTTCTCGAAAATTAATTCTGTGTTGCCATTATGTTTGTGTATGTGCTGCTTTGTTTGAATGTAATATATTGTACCTTGTTTTATGGAGAGGGCTGACATAGGCTATGCCTGTTGCCCAATCCAATTCAATTTATTTGAATAAAATACTGTTTAAATTAAACATCTTGGTAAGAAACAAATTTATGCATACTTCATTTGTTTAAGCAATGCCATATAAAACTGAATAAAAGACTTTCGTTGTTTACACTAAATTGTCTTTTATGTGAACAAGATTTTCGTTAAAATAATTCAATTCAGTACAAGCATGTTTAAATTTAAGTGTTTAAGTGTCTACTTCAGTCGATTCTATTAGTTTATGTAAAAGATTTGAACTGATTTAGTCATTATAGACGCTCAAATTCAAGCTTTAATATTAAAATCTATCAAATATGCCGTAATACATGTAACATGTCACTTTTCAGATGTTTTTTTTTTATCAAAATGAAAGTGCTCATCCGTGTTCATTCTCAACCTCATGAATTCAAATGATAAAATTTTGACGATTTCAGTAATTAAGCACGACTTAATGATGCTAGTAACCGATACATGTGCATTGTATTGTCAACATCAGTACATATTTATGTAACAGAAGCATTCTACTTTCCAATAAATTGCTAAAGTTTACATTTTAACTATTTTGTAAAACTGCTATATTTTGGGGCCAAAATGGGGTTTTACTGGATCTACTCCTTTGGGCTAATTTGCACTTTTATGTATAACGGGATTTTCGCAGGATAAAGACGTTTTTGTTTGTATTCTTCCATCGTCCACTAATATTTACGTTAATAAAACACATATATACGAGTTTTTAATGAATATGTTTCCTAAATGTTTTCAAACCATAAATGGTCAACGACGGCATTTTGTCCCCACTTTTAATCTAGGTTTTGGAATATCCTAGTACATGTAGTATATTAACAATAATAATGTACTGAATTGACATTTAAACAATATTACAATGCGGTTTATATTTATATCGTAGTTTAATCAAGTCACTACTCAATTGTTGTGCTTTTACTACAATATAAGGTATCTTAAATCTATTCAATGAAATTGTTTTGTATCCTAAGATATTATCTAAAACTGCGTTGAAAGGTTAACATCTTTTTTTAAATTCGTAATTATGTTACTAATCCAAATGCAATTTGATGGAATTGGTCCAATGTCGACATAAACAGCTTCATAATAATTGGAATATCAATAATTCTTGTTTCAATGCACGTTACACATGTTATAAATTTGTAATTACTACAAATTAGGCAACAAATTAGAAAACAAAATCTAAATATTTGTTATTTTAATTTAAATTGTTAGATGGAAATTATTTCATATCGCCTTCACATCAAGGAGTCGAATACATGTCAATTCGTACAAAATATCAGTATTGCTCATGGTTCATAAGTGGTGATCATTCGCATTCGCTGATATAAAATCGTGTTTACCATTATATCTTGTTATTGCTTTTCTAAAATTGTTAAACATCTCATTTTCTAAATTATAAAGGGACTGGATGAAACTTGATGAAATGAGATCATTTTAAAAATATCCAATTCCCCAACCCCTTAGTAGCAATATACCGATTTCACCTCCATATGGGATATATATTTGCCAACTCATTTGGTATTTAACTGATACTAAGACTTTGTAAAATGTCACAAGTGTCTGAGCAGAAAGTTGATGAACCAGGGAACGTCAAAGAACGTCTGGTCGTTTTTGAAAAATATTCATCGGCTGATATTAAAACCTTTTGAAAAATATTCGTATCAACTTCAAAATTATACACAATAGTTTTGAAGTATAGACTGTAGATACTGAGTTGTTTAAGATGCATCATGTCGAATGCTGTACTCCTATTATTGACATGTTTACTTATTATATCTGTTTCTTTTGTTCACACATCGTTGTCAATATAAAGGACTTTTATGCGACTGTCATACAAGTGAGAGGTTTAGCTAGCTATAAAACTATGTTTTATCCACAATTTTCAACATAATAAAATGCTTGTATCAAATCAGGAATATGACAGTTGTTATCCATTAGTTTGATGTCTTTGAGCTATTGATTTTGCCATTTGCTAAGGGACTTTCCGTTTATAATTGTCATCGGAGTTTTGTTTGTTGAATGAATGCTTTGGCCACCTACATTAGACAAAACGTTTTGGAAACCAACGAATCGACAATACGTAAAGAGGATACTTAACAAATGCGTAATTTGCCGCAAAATGATTGGATAAATGTACGTTGTATAAGACCCGCTACCTTTGTCTAAAATAAGATAACAGGAAGCACTACAATTTACAGCCAACGGAGTATATTTTACAGGAGCTTTACTTGTTAGAGACGTTCGAAACTTGGCTTATCTCATAAATAGTCCTTTATGTAAGGATGGTGATTCACTTGACCCAAATAGTTATAGAGGTATGTCACTCCTAAATGGTGAAGCAAAATTTGAATGTAGTATTAAATGAAAGGGTCATATTTTATATGGAAGATAAATTCAGAAAATTTTATTTGATTTTCGACCTAAAATGAAGACAACTAACAGTTCGTGTGTACTTTCAAACTTTAATAGATAAATACAAACATCTTGGTAAGAGACAAATTTATGCATACTTCCTTTGTACTTACAAACTTTAATAAATAAATACAAACATCTTGATTAACTTTTGAAGCATCATTCCAGTCAGCTATGAGGTATTTCTCGAAAATTAATTCTGTGTTGCCATTATGTTTGTGTATGTGCTGCTTTGTTTGAATGTAATATATTGTACCTTGTTTTATGGAGAGGGCTGACATATGCTATGCCTGTTGCCCAATCCAATTCAATTTATTTGAATAAAATACTGTTTAAATTAAACATCTTGGTAAGAAACAAATTTATGCATACTTCATTTGTTTAAGCAATGCCATATACAAACTGAATAAAAGACTTTCGTTGTTTACACTAAATTGTCTTTTATGTGAACAAGATTTTCGTTAAAATAATTCAATTCAGTACAAGCATGTTTAAATTTAAGTGTTTAAGTGTCTACTTCAGTCGATTCTATTAGTTTATGTAAAAGATTTGAACTGATTTAGTCATTATAGACGCTCAAATTCAAGCTTTAATATTAAAATCTATCAAATATGCCGTAATACATGTAACATGTCACTTTTCAGATGTTTTTTTTATCAAAATGAAAGTGCTCATCCGTGTTCATTCTCAACCTCATGAACTCAAATGATAAAATTTTGACGATTTCAGTAATTAAGCACGACTTAATGATGCTAGTAACCGATACATGTGCATTGTATTGTCAACATCAGTCCATATTTATGTAACAGAAGCATTCTACTTTCCAATAAATTGCTAAAAGTTTACATTTTAACAATTTTGTAAAACTGCTATATTTTGGGGCCAAAATGGGGTTTTACTGGATCTACTCCTTTGGGCTAATTTGCACTTTTATGTATAACGGGATTTTCGCAGGATAAAGACGTTCTTTTGTTTGTATTCTTCCATCGTCCACTAATATTTACGTTAATAAAAACACATATATACGAGTTTTTAATGAATATGTTTCCTAAATGTTTTCAAACCATAAATGGTCAACGACGGCATTTTGTCCCCACTTTTAATCTAGGTTTTGGAATATCCTAGTACATGTAGTATATTAACAATAATAATGTACTGAATTGACATTTACACAATATTACAATGCGGTTTATATTTATATCGTAGTTTAATCAAGTCACTACTCAATTGTTGTGCTTTTACTACAATATAAGATATCTTAAATCTATTCAATGAAATCGTTTTGTATCCTAAGATATTATCTAAAACTGCGTTGAAAGGTTAACATCTTTTTTAAATTCGTAATTATGTTACTAATCCAAATGCAATTTGATGGAATTGGTCCAATGTCGACCTAAACAGCTTCATAATAATTGGAATATCAATAATTCTTGTTTCAATGCACGTTACACATGTTATAAATTTGTAATTACTACAAATTAGGCAACAAATTAGAAAACAAAATCTAAATATTTGTTATTTTAATTTAAATTGTTAGATGGAAATTATTTCATATCGCCTTCACATCAAGGAGTCGAATACATGTCAATTCGTACAAAATATCAGTATTGCTCATGGTTCATAAGTGGTGATAATTCGCATTCGCTGATATAAAATCGTGTTTACCATTATATCTTGTTATTGCTTTTCTAAAATTGTTAAACATCTCATTTTCTAAATTATAAAGGGACTGGATGAAACATAAGGAAAAGTGCATAATATACCATATTAGGAAATGATATATCAGTTAACTTTAAATATCTGAGGACGTTAAATATAATTCATTTAAATTGTATCTGTACAAGGTCATTTGATTATTGTAGTATTTATCAAAATCATATATGCACCAATGCATTCTTCAAATAGAGTTATAAACAGGGACAATCTCAAAATAACACACTGAGATATTGTTGAAATACTTAGTCTGATTTCATAACACATGAATTGGTAAATAAATTATGTCATCATAAAATTGTTCAAAAGATTGATTATGGCTATAAACAGTCTTGTAACTTATTTGCATAACAACGATCAAATTTTTTGGCTACATAAGAAATCAGAAAAATAAGTAGATACTATTTGCTTATCCAACAAGAGCAAAATGAGAGTAGGAAATCATAATGTGAATACTGTGGATTAATTTATTTTCGTGGGTACCAATTAACGAGCATTAAAGAAAACTTCTGGTTCGTGGATATTTAAATTCATGGTTTTGCCGAAGTCTGCAAACACACCTATAGAAAATTTGTTATTCGTTGAACATTTAATTTCGTGGTTTATCTGTACCCACGAAATCCACGAAGATTGGTATGCAACGAATAATAATGAATCCACAGTAGTCAATAAAACTCTAAATAATATAACAAGTACCATACAGCAATTAAGATGACATTGAACATGTACATTCGACAATATTTAGTTACCCAAATAAATTGAAAAGATTACTGACAGTACTTGATTCGGACACATTCAATCAATTTCAGTTTATTGGATGGATGTCTTACATGTAATGGTATACCGAAGGTTGCATTGCTTGTAGTTTTTCACCTTTCAAGATTATTTGCCACATTTCAAGTGGAAGCATACAACAACATATATGCCATTATATCATTTGGCAAACATTACAATTCAGAATAGTCAGATTTTACAGTTCATTAGAGGTCAAATATGTCATATAGCTCAAATTGTTTCTACGTCCACATGACTCAAAAATTTTGAGTGGAATTTTATGGTGAAGATAAACCCAGAGAATTGAATCGGACGCATGACATTAATAAAGTGTTATTTGCATTTATATTTTGACAAAGTATACGTATTTATTATAGTGCATCGGCTTTTTTCTGAATTAAAACATTGAATGAAACAAAATAGACATAGTTAACAATTATTTGAAACAAAACTCCACACACAATAGAAGCCTTTAAGGTAGTTAAGTCGAGTCGTATGATAAATATTTTGTTTGTTACATGTAGCAGACTCTTAAATATTGGCTAAAATATAAAATGCAAAATGAAAGAATCAACTTTAAGTTTGTAGAAAATTTGTTATTTAGGACTCATAGCCTTGATATTATGACACGGTATATCGCTCGACGCAATGTTCAGTAATCGAATGTGTTCACAATAATTATTCATTTGATATCAGTTTTAAGTCTGTGATAATATCACAAGGTACCGAGCAAGTGTGATACTTGAATTTGGCTATGATCTCAAACATTGTAAATAAACACTAAAGTTCTAACTCTCTTAGGCAAACACAATCTAGAATAAATTTGGCTTTTCTTTTCATGTCCCTTCCAGTTATAAAGTTCGTAGCATTTTTATTGATTTATTCAATCCTGGCTTTCAGTGTTTGTGTTTGAAAGTTTCTGGTGAGGAACAATCCAGAAAAGCGTCTGTCTATTCTAAAAGCAAAATCAAGGTATACAACATAAACGCTCGACTATACATGTATCTATCAACGGAACGATTGAGAAATGTCATATTTCTGAATTCGACCAGGATTTTTAAAATTAAAATGAAGGATTAACCCAGGTTAAAGCTGATTTAGAAGGCATAACCTCCCACGCAAAATAAAGAAGTTTGATAATGTACATTTTCTTTTGAGATGCCCCTGTACCGCATATCGTTCTCTGTGTAAACAAATGTCTGCTTGTGGGTCAATTAATGCAAATGTGATATTGAATCTACAATGTTGACGCTATGTGTTTTAAACTCAGGTAAGCATATAATTTACACTCAGCGGTTTATAATTATGTAGCCGCCTTAAGGTTCATAACATTTTGATTTCTTTTAATCCAATGTGTATATTTATAAAACGGCTAATTTATTTGAATGAACGTCGGTATATAATCGTAAATTATCCAATAATGTCGGTCGCTTATTATTTCAAATTGTATGCAAATGCGATCAAAATTTTTAATAGATATACGTATAGATTAATAAGGGACAACACAATGTGTAAATTATTTGTAAAATTACCATCATGCCATCTTTAGCCTTTTTTCAATAAATGTAAAAATCAATGGTTAAATATTTGTAAAGATATAAAAGTAATAACATTCGATCAATACACAAACACTTCATTATGAACTGGTTTGTTATTTAGTTTCAATTTTAAAATATTGAATTTTGTATCACACAAACAGCTGTAATGAACAGCTTAACCTAAAGATAAATTTCTTCTCGAAAGCATTGATAAACAAAGTGATATTATCAAGGTCATTATTATCGTTATCTAATATGAATAGTCAATAAATCGGAAGTCAGAGTTATTTGGAAGGACAAACATAAGTACTAAATTTTTAATTTATATTATGTTCTTAACAAGTATACAATAAATAATCTTTTTACAGAATTATCATAAAGTAACGAATCCAGAAAACTACGGAGAAAATGCATGTCTTATTCATGGTCAGGAAAGCACAGAACAAAACATTCACCAACCTTCTATGAAAACATTCCGCAAGACTGGGGTATGTAATCATTTTAAAAAGTTTATGACGTCAACTAGTATGCAGTGCTTTAAATCAATTATTTTGTTTACCCAATCGTTTGTTCCCTTGTTCGTCCGTCTTGGTTTGCTTGTTAGTACTTATTATCGTGCGATAGGACAAGATTATGTCGACCGATTGTTTCAATAATGTGTAGGCCTTTACCACTATTGTTGTGAAAAGTTGCACTAAATGTGGTAACGTAATAACTTAGTGTTTGTTTAAAAAACATTACAACAAATTTGATCAATAACTTTATGTTTTACGACTGTTAGTATGCCCAAAATCAAGTTAAATTTGAATGGTGATCTGGGTCTATGAGTATTATATGACGTCGACAACGTTACCTTTCAACAAGTCTGTTTTCTGAAATTGACATCGGTCACATAATGCACAGCTTCGATTAAGACAAGTCTGATTAAAACAAAAATGATGTAAGGTTAACTTTCCATTGATATCCTTCACAATCAAATATCTTATGCATAGAAAGATACACCAAATTTAAATATCCTTGTTTCTTAATGTTAATACAACAGTTTGAAAGTAGTGCACGTAAATGTATTAGGAATACCAATATCTTCTGTCGTGCTCTTTAATAAGACGAAAACGGTATTGGTTACCAAGTTACGTAATCTTGCAACATTGTTTTATCACCAAAAGCTGTAAGAAACATTTTGATATGAATAATTGTTTTTCTCGAAAGCATTAATCAACTAAGTGATATCATCAAGTTCATCATTATCATGATATGAGTTAAATACTCTATAAATCGACATTCAGAGTTATAAGTACGTTTATCAAATTTTGTTGTTTTCTTAATAAGTATACAATTCATTCTATTTCACAGAATTATTGGCAGAATACTAGGACGAGCATGCATTTCTTTTTATTGGTAAGGAAAAGGAAAATCATAGAACAAAACATTTATTAACCTTTGGTTAAAACATTTCGCAAGTCTGCTACTGAGGTTAACATCGGGCGTTGTCCTGCACAATTTCGACTTTTGGTTGATATGCTCCACACCCCTTTAACTATGACGAGGACTGCTTTTCTTTGAATGATACACTATTCAAAAATGTCCTTGTTTCTAAATGTCAAGAATACAGTGTAATTACAATACGCACGAATAAAATATCATCTGACGTGCCCTTTGATCAACCTTAAACGATAGTGGTTACCAATTTCAGATCCGTAGTAATCCATGAACTTTTGTAAATTGGGTTTTAATAGCATCGCATAACAATGATCAAATGAGTACTCTGAATTGAAACATACGTGTATATGATCATATATATATGATGACATTGTTAATTAGGTAACTCAAGGTAGATTGTACAAAATAAAAGACAAATGATTACAGTATACAGTTTCTAACAATCATGATCGGCTTACATTCTCTCAAAATTTCTTCATTCCATATAACATGGTTAAACGTCATTAATAATCATGAACATTGCTAGTTGCATCTTGAGATGGTTTGTATGACAACAGTTTTCAACGTATCAATAAATATTTTCAATACTGGTACTTAAATTATATGGCGATATCATTAACATGTATACATGGTAAGGCAGGGCTAATTTTTAATACAAAGGATATTAAAATAAATTGGAGAACACTGATGCAAAATTGTGTCAGCTTACATTTGTAATATATGAATTAGATTTTCCGAAACAAATGATGTACACATGTGAAAATATCCCTTTTTTGCTAATTATTTGTTGTGCATGGATTTTGGAGAAATTTATTTAAAGTCAGATATCCAAGCCTGTAAATAAGGCGTCGCCGTTAGGTGTTACTTGAATATTTGTAAGTTAATATTTTAAGTTTTGTTCATATAAGTTATTTATTCAGAACTCGTAACTGATAGGGAAGTAAATCGTCATTTTTTCAAAATATGAATCAACAGGTTTTGGGTTGCTGTTCACTTTGTTTTTGTTCAACAAAATACGCATGCATTAGAGTTTATGAGTACATCTTGGTATACTCACTTCCTTTTAATACAATTTCATACCTTTAGATATTGCATCGACTATTAACAACAATTTAAAATTTCATAGAGATAATAATTGATCATTCATTACATACATATTTATAATGGCAACTTTCATTTTACCATGAAACTCGTTCAAACAACAAAGTATTGTTTTTTTTTATAATTCTCTCACTTTTATATATTTGTGTTCAGTTGTTTATCTTGACTTTTTTTTATTACAGTTATCTTGGTGTAAAGCTTTCTATAGTCTGACATTCTTTCATTCCAATAGTTGGGTTTTTATCACAAGGTCTAATTTTTAGAAAATAAATATATATCAAACCGGATTTAATCTAGTTTTGCTTTCGTTACTTTATCACTCTTGCAATTTCAATCTCAATTGACATAAAATAAATTATTAAAATGTGAATTTGGTGCACAAATATTGATTTATATCATACAATAAAGTATACTATCATGTTAATAAAATATAACAAAAAGTGACACGAAGTTTGACATAATTTTACAATGACACAATGAGAGATTGCATTTGTATACAGTATACACTCATTGTGATTCTGCTTTATTTTCTCTCTTATCTGTTTATTGTTGGTGACTTTGAATTGATTTCACTACAAACCAGTAAAAGTCTGAAATGGCCTATATCTGTACTCGGCTGTATTGATTTTAACTCGACCAGTCTAAATTGGTCTGTAATTTACTTGATAATACTCGACTTTAGTCGGAACCATATTTAACAGACTGAACTTGTACTCACATTTACTCGACCAGTACATAACCATTTTATACGCGTCTGAACCATGCTCGACCTAGTCTGAACCATGCTCGACCTAGTCTGAACCATACTCGACCTAGTTTTAACCATACTCGACCTAGTCTGAACCATACTCGACCAAGTCTTAAACAAGCTAAGCCTATATTTTGTATCTATCTATTGTATTTCATCAATTTAGGAACTGTTTTAACAACAGCTATTATGTCTAGTTGATAATGCAGTGAACATTTTCTCCATTAATATATGTATAAAATAATATATAAAGCAACTTAATAAATTTGAGAAATGACACCTTTGTTTTGTAAAACCAAGATTTTAATATAATCGTGATAATAAAACTTCCAAAGCAATTCTTGATAACTTTTAAAAAGGAAATGTGTTCCAAGTTGCAGTAAAAAATTTTATTTTAATTAAAGTTGAATATGTTTTGTCTAAATTAAAGACATGGCATATATGAAGCAATTTAGTAAGGTTTAATTACCTCAGTACATGTGTGTTTTACAGGTAAAAAGAAAGCTCTATTTTTCTTAAACTGGTGTATTACCTATCTAGTGAATTCAAAAGGTTTTCGATTTCAGTTGAAGAGGATGTTACAATTTTGAATGAATGTTATTTAGAATTTAATAACTCTGACCAGGTGTGATCTTTTAATGAGTTTGCCCAAAGCAGGAGGTATCACTTTATACTTCATCACTTATCAGAACAATTTTATTAATTTCTTGATTTTTTATCCCTTTTGATATATTTGATATATAACATATAAATTGGGATATATTATATATATATATATATATATATATATAATATATCCCAATTTATGATAATTAATATATTTCTAATATAAGGTTGAACAATTTCAGTGATTTTGTTGTTGTTACCTCATTTAAAAGATAATTATATAACCATCGTATGTAACCATGAAACATTTGTAGTTTTTATTTAAGAATTCAGGAAATTTAAGTTTAAAAAACCTATGCCTATGATTTTTTTATCCCTTTTGATATATTTGATATATAATATATAAATTGGGATATATTATTTATATTATATATATATATATAATATATCCCAATTTATGATAATTAATATATTTCTAATATAAGGTTGAACAATTTCAGTGATTTTGTTGTTGTTACCTCATTTAAAAGATAATTATATAACCATTGTATGTAACCATGAAACATTTGTAGTTTTTATTTAAGAATTCAGGAAATTTAAGTTTAAAAACCTATGCCAAACAAGAAGCCCTTTAATTATGTTTATAAGGTTTTATTACCTTCAGTAATGGTGTGTTTTGTAGGTAAATGAAAATCGCTTTTTAACAAAACTCTTAACTTAAAAACTTAAAATAAATATAAAAATTATTATATAAGATAATTTGACTTACCTATCACTATTTGATAATTCTGAGAAACATGTAAGGATGTAAAAATCTGTTTTATGTATATCTTTATATTATTGTGGCTGTTGTCATGTCCGTTAAAAAGAAATTAATTTTAACAGTTAAAATAAAAAAAAAAAAAAGAAGAGGTTATTTGGTCAAGTATAGTTCAGACTGGTCAATTATTGTTTAGACCTTTGGTCGAGTATGGTTTAGACTGAAATAATAGGTCGGGTACAGGTCGAGAATGGGTTAAGACTGTTTCAGACTGGTAGAGTAACAGTTCATACTATTTTCAATGGCAAAGATAAGGGTCAAGTACAAATTAGTACAGTCGAGTATAGTTAAGACTGGGGTCGAGTAATGTCGAGTTAAGTTCAGACCAATTCAGACTGGTCGAGTAAAAATCAGTACAGTCGAGTACAGATATAGGCCATTTCAGACTTTTACTGGTTTGTAGTGTTTATATATACAACCTGTTAGTCAAATGCGTTTTGTTTAAATATACTTATCACTTTTTTGGTCTTTTGAAAATGTTGTTTGTGCTGTATTTAGACCCCCTACCAAGAAATTTGTTTTGCATGCACACGTATAAAATTGCGATTTTATCCAATGCAATCATAGGTTTGAACGTTGTTTTCAATTTAGACTTACAAATAAAAAATATATACATATATACAGGAAACAAATGATATTTTTTCTATTTTATGCACAGCGTGAACAACACTTATAACTTTTCAATATAAATATATATATTCGAAAACGGTTTTAAAACAATAACATGTGATTTATTTTGGCATCATGCATATTTAATGATTTGGATAATACAAAGTCTGTTTTTTCTATTTGATATCATATGTCTTGTTATTCAGATGATAGTATTTTGTTTCTTTAAACTTATCCGTAACATAGCCATTTGAAATGCAAATTTCCACTTTTTCAAGTGTTATATCCTGTTTTCGACTGTTGTCCTAAAACATCGATGCTACAGGAATGTCCACACTCTTCACAATGGAAACTTGCAGCAAAATCCTTTTGTAACACTTCCCATGCATGGTTCAACTGCTTATATGATGAAAGCAATATGACATACACTCATTTTTGTCGGAATCAGCCAGATTTCCAACGTCCAGGTATGAAGTTAAACGTTATTTGAACAGATACGAAAATTTATTACTCTGATTTAAGACATTTTGTTAATTACATGACTGTTGTGGAATATAACAATCCCCTGTACGAAAGTAAGAGAGCCTGTACCACAATCCTTACTTACGAATGATAATCTGACTATGCAGTTGTAGTCGTTAATTTAAACAAATCCAACATAATACTTTGATAATTCTGAAATTAGAATGATACAATACTGTATTTGCGCTGTGTATTTCGAAGTCAGGAAAATAAGGCTAAGCAATACTTGTTTGGTACTTAACATATATATCGACATTCATTTCGTATCATAAAGTAGGGCTAAGTTCACTACCCTGTTCTGGTATAACCGTGATAAATATAATCATTGATCAAATACTTAGCATTAGTATGATAGCTTTTACATATGTGTAATGAACGGAAGTAAACAAGCCATAATTTCACACCCGGGCTGATAACCCATATCAGGGCCCTCTCGTGCAAAACCCATTACAGTGCCTCGCGTGTTTCCAGTAATTCCGGTTTCGTCTGTTTACAAATACTGCTATTAAAATATCTGACAAACAAGAACATGGCAGAGGAGGATCGATTTATAAATGTGGGAGGAGATACAACCGAGTTTATTAACTCAATGAAGAATGCTAATACCATAAGAAAAAAAAAATAACATGTGACATCAGCCTGTTTTAAACTAAGCTTTTAACATCACACAATAAGGATCGTCCCTTTATCAACTATTGAAAATGACAAACTGGACCTATATCTTGCCAGATCTTTTCTATCAGTGAGGAATAAAAAGGTGAAGATTAAAACCTGACAGGCTGAAGTCCGTATAGTCATTAATTAATAGACATTTGAATGAAAAATCTGATGTGAACAATTTAACTTATAAAGACTTTCAGCTTCCAAATTTTCAATGTTTCAATATGCCTCTATAGGAAATGTTATCATAAATTTATATGGAGGTAATGATGCTGTTGTTGGACAATTATAGTGTATTTTTAGATACATAATTTAACTTTATAAAGTTTTTGACTGTTTTAATTATATCATTTGTTTCTTTGCCCTACAAATGTTACATAAAACAATTGTCGGAAGTATATGATAAAGAGATTCATACATGGCCTTTTCCTATCGGCCTGGTATCATCCTCGATCCATATCAGCAACTCGACTACGTCACGTGATGATATGGGGATCTCGAACTGTTCTCGTACTATGAACAACACATTTATTTGATTGTGAAAAGAAAATATTTGCGTACTCTATGTACTCCTTACAACAAAATTATCATATTTAGCTGTGTACGTGATTTTATTTACCGCCATTTTGTCAAAGTTTATAGTTGTCTTTCTGATATTGTTTTACATTTCCCTTTGCTATAAATATAATTGTATTTACATTGTGTCATAGATCAAGTTTATTCGTTCAATGTATATTTACTTGTTTTTGTTAATTTGTATTTTGATTGAAGTAAGCCATTTCAATTGATATTTCATAGTTTATCTTTCTATCTTTTATGTTGTAATGTTATACTTTTTTTCAGGTAAGGGTGTAGGTTAGCGTCTGTTAAAACGTTTAAACTCTATGCATTCTTTTGCTCTTTCCTGTTGTTCAGTGGTTTGTCGTTTGTTGTTGTGTCTATAAGTGTTTCTTGTTTTCGTTTTTATATAGTTTGAACCGTCGGTTTTCTAATTGCATTGTTTTACACTAGTCATTTTGGGGTTCTTTATAGCTTTCTGATCGATGTGACCGTTATAAAGGCCGTACGTTTTACACATTGTGAATTGGACGGAGAGTTGTTTCATTGGCACTCATACCACATCGTCTTATTTCTATAAAACAGTATAAACAGATTTGACTCATTCTTGTCATAAGATCGGAAATAATTAGTAAATAAACAATTATATACAATACGATTTAAACAGTCATAAAAATGTTAACACATAAGTTAACACAATAACAAGCTAGTTAATTATCTTTATTTTTGTCTTTGTAAAATACGTAGAACGATGAGCAGAACAGCTGATGATCAAATAACTACCACAGCATAATCTCTCATGAGACAACCATATTTATTTTAAGGTTGCTAAAACAAAGTTTACACTTAACTGTTTACAGTTTTTTTTGTGTAATTTCTATGTTTAAAGTACAGCTTACCATACTTGAAAGAATTTACCATCAGTGTTATATAAACAGCTGTTATTAACACTGATAAACAATACACATTCAAGTATGCGTTTAGGTCCTGATTATAGAAATTACTGTTGTTTTATTGTTTTCCTCCTCTATTTACATTTATCTGACATCGTTATTTTTATTGTATTTGACAAACACAATTGCAAATAAAAAAAAAAAGGAATACTATACTTAAGGATGTTAGCTCCTCTTGTTTTGAATTTTGCCAGATATTCGGAATCCTCTGGTTTTATCCATGTCGTGCCATTAAAATGTTCGCTCACTAACCCCTACTTTTCTCTCCATAATATGATTACATATAGTTTAAAATGTTATATTTGAAAATCTTATAAAATCCTTGTTATTTTTCATCGTTTTTGAAAGTAAACAGGTGATAATGTTAAATATATGAAAAATCTAGAGTGAATTATTTCCCGCCAAATTTTCAATGGCTTATATCTCGAAACAAGCACACTGACCCTTTTTTTCTGCTTTTTAGTTTCTTTATTTATATTCTATCAACTTATAACAGTCTTTTAAAAAGCTTGTTATTTTGAAACAGAGTAGCGAACATCCTTTAGAGCTTGTCTCACAGAAAACCATGCAAAAGTGTCCAGGAGTGAATTTTGCGGAATCTCTTTAAATTTGGTACACACAACACTTAGGCCATGCCAATATCACTTGCAAAATTTTTTGCTTAAATTTTATCGGATAGCCGAGTTTTGTAGCGCCATCTGTTTTCACCCTTTTTTTACGGGAAAATTGCCAAATTCAAGGTTTTTATGGATTTTAATCCAACAAATAATTAGTTCTAGCCATGTTAAATATCTCTTTGCCCAATGCATGTGATAAAGCATTATTAAGGAAATAAAACAAATGTAAGTAATAAATATATACTTGATTTTTATAGTACGGCCTCTATATTTATTAAACAGGTGTTTGAGGAATTGGCTATTTTACCAAATTTAGGACCTGAAGAAATGCTAAAATATAGAAAAGGTGAAGCTGTAATTAAAAGATGAATATATCAAAATGAACTACTATGATAGCTTAAAGAAATATAAAAATCCACCCAGGGCAAATATTTAGAAATATATTTATTATATATCACTGTACGGATTTTTATAGTATTTTTTAAAACTTTCATGTAACAAAATCTTTTCTTAATACAAAGCCACAAAAGAGGGACGAAAGACACCAGAGGGACAGTCAAACTCATAGATCGAAAACAAACATACAACGCCACGGCCAAAAACAAAAGACAAACAGACAAATAACAGTACAGATGACACAACATAGACAACTAAAGACTAAGCAACACGAAAACCACCAAAAACTAGGGTGATCTCAGGTGCTCCGGAAGGGTAAGCAGATCCTGCTCCACATGTGGCACCTGTCGTGTTGCTTATGTTATTACAAATCCGGTAAATAGTCTAATTCGGTAAGTCACATTCGTGCACAAATTAGGGTGCAATTCTTGTCAAAATGAGTGATTTTATACTTCAACTGCTGTTTCTTATTAATTCAAAGCAAAATCATAGTGAAAACGATGATCAAAGTACTAAAAGCTTTCACGGAAAGTTCTTTTAACAAATGAAAAAACCGGTTTGATTCAAAATCCAAATTCTCCAATTTGAAACTTCTAATTGCATGTTTTGTCTTTATCCTGTTTCCTGAGTATATCTGGCACCTGCTTGTTATATGTACTTTAATAATCATAATGAAATATAAGCACAGAAATGTGCTGGATCCGCATATTTATGTAAATGTAATGTTGTTGGAAATCTTGCATGCTACTCATGAACATTCATTTGTGTGTAATTATGCCCATTATTCAGTATTTTGGTCCAATAGTACCTGATATGGAGGCTGTAAAATTAGAAAACACAAATCCTACCATTAGTCAAAATGAAAAAGCTTTGTTACATGTAGGTAGTTTTTTGTTTTGTTTGTTTTTATACAGTAAGACACTGAATCCTTTACATTTCTTTTTAATAGCCCATAATGACATTCAAATAATTACCATGATTATAGAATTTATAGTTCATAAAATCATTGATACCAGCTGACTCGGCAAAACTTATCAACTTTCAGTTTACAGCAAAAGTAGCCATATCATTGTCCTTGTACTATTCTATAAATTGTCACTTCCATTCTAGCTTATAATTCTCATTGTATATTCACAAAACAAGATCAACACATCTTAAATATCTACCATGAATAGCATAATTCTTATTTTCGGTAGATTCTATCGTCACTTATTCACTTTTATTTTCAGAAACTAACTGTTTGGTTGTTGAGGTCTCTGATTTTGCTTACAGAAAGTATGCATTGATTCTTTTAGTTTGTTAAGTTGTTAATCGGTTTCCTTTTAACAAAGTATCCAACTTAGGCAACTATTGTAGTTTATGTAATTTGGAGCTTCAATCTGACTAATTACCATGATTACATAAAATATGGAATTTTTCCAGTTCTAGTCCAGCTTCACAGATACATGTATACGTAGTTTAGGACTTGCAGTGTGAATCTTTATACTTTTCTCTTACTGCGATGTAGCATTTCCAACTCCATTTTCTGAATATCTGCTGACATTTTATTCAGTATCTTACGTAACTGCTAAGTTCAATATATATCGACCATATCCACACATGAATATTTGCACTTTGAAGCCTGCAGTCTTGTCCTATCCTATTAAACATGTACTTTAATTTCTATCCATTTGAAACATTTTGTACATGTTTTTCAAGTATAAAATTTCTCCACAACTTCTATCATGATTTATGCAGATCAGGACATGAACAGAAAAAATTAACATGTACGTCATGCTAAACAGTAAGTAGCTTTGACTGCTGAATTTTCATTCATAGGCGGCTTGTTTTCTTGTACATTGTACATATGGGTTATACTGCTCTAGCAATGAATAGCTTCAGAAATATGTGCTCACTGAATAGCCTGGACGACCTGAAACATGAAACAATTACATTGTTAGATATACAAATATAACCCTTTAAACAGAAACCAAATTATGACAGAAAGAAACAACATCTTATATATATAATTAAAACAATTTTAATACAATCGACAATAATGTTGGGTTGCTGTCCCATTGACATATAATCCACATCTCCTTTTACTCATTGCATGATGTGTGCAAAAAAATGATGTAACTATACAGCTACATGTATGTACAGACTAACATGATAACTTTAAATTAGATTTCCAAATTTCAACCTTAAAAATACATGTATTCCGGCCCTGAGAACAATTTCAATTTCGCCTGCATGGTTAACATGTAAACAGAATTGGTTAATTTAAATTTTAATTTACTTTTACTCATTTTTAAAATAACGAATTTCAATCATATAGTATCATGCATGCCAATACATAGTCCCTCTCGGTTAAAATTTCATTATACTGGAACAAAATGCTATACTTAATCTATAACTTGGTATGGTGTATTGTAATAAATATCAAGTAAATATCTACAAACATGATAAAAAAGGTGTGAAAACTGATTATTTGACATGTTTGAGTGAATCAGACCTGAACAAAATTTGTACTAGATCTGTAACCTGTCATTATAAAACTGCATACATGTACATGTACCAATAATCAAAAACAAGAGGCTCTCAAGAGCCTGAATCGCTCACCTGTATTTCAGAGGAGATGATTTTTAAATGTTAGCAAACTTGATGAACAAATTGTGTAAAATTGTCTTTAAAGGGCAATAACTCCTTAAGGGTCAATTGACAATTTTGGTCATATTAACTTTTGTAGATCTTACTTTGCTGAACATTATTGCTGCTTGCAGTTTATATATATCTATAATAATATTCAAAAAAATAACAAAAAATGCAAAATTTTGTTAAAACTACCAATTCGGTGGCAGCAACCCAACAATGGGTTGTTCGATTCGTCTGAAAATTTCAGAGCTGATAGATCTTGACCAATTGAACAATTTTACCTCATGTCAGATTTGCTCTAAAAGCTTTAGTTTTTGAGATATAAGCCAAAAACTGCATTTGACCCCTATGTTCTATTTTTAGCCATGGCGGCCATGTTTGTCAATGGATCAAAACTTCGGATACAATTTATAAACTAGATACCCTAAGGAACATTTAGTTAAAGTTTGAAGGTATTTGGCCCAGTAGTTTCAGAGGAGAAGATTTTTGAAATAGTTTACGACGACAGACGACGACGGACGACGACGGACGCCAAGTGATGGCATAAGCTCACATGGGGCCCTTCGGGCCCCGGTGAGCTAAAAACGGGAAAACTGATTATTTTGGCAAATTTTCTAAGTACAAGGACCATTACTCGGCACAATATCATCAGATCATAACAAAATTCTAACTTGATCTCTAACTTATCATGATAACACTATATACCAATTATAAAATCAATATCTTCAAGAAAGAATAAAAATGTGGAAACCTGAACATTTGAGTGAATTTATTAAGTCTATTGACCATAACTCTGGACAAATTCATCGGATGTGCATGTAAGCAATAATAGGCAACCATTTGGCCTTCAACAATGAGAAAAACCCATAATACAGAATAGCTGGTTATAAGTCCTCCACATGAAGAATTAATGTCAACTGAGAAAACTAACAGCATATTTTCATATCAAAACAATTTACGAAAAACCAATATATATAAGACAGACAAGAACCAATGACAACCACTGTTTCTGTTAAATTTATTCCCAGTTCATACGAAGGATAAGGAACAATTTAGAGCTTGACATAGATGATACATGTACTACACCTGTTATTGTAATCTGCATGTTGGTAATACATACGAAGGATAAATATATATCACCAATATTTTTGATTTGGGAAACTTTTGTCATTAGGTTGCTGACTTTTATACCCTTTTATATTTGATTGCAAATTACTTTACAAAAAATCTTGCAACATTATTGATCCAAAATTATACTGAAATGTAATGCCTAATATTGGGTTTTGGTACATATGTCATGTATGTTTGCAATGTAAGAGACAAATGATCAGCTTCGTCATGAGCGCCTGTTGCTGTTTCAAAATGAAAGTTCAATAACTTCTCAATGCCATATCAGACGGACGGATGGACTTACAGACAAAGTTATACCATAATAAGTCCCATAAACGGGCATATAAAAATATTGCCTATTAGAAAATATGTACAATGTAAATTTACATGTATTATTATATATCTTGCCAAAATTACATTCATGACATTAATATTTAGTAGGTACATACATGATGGTATATGTATTTGTCACTAAATGTCTAGTGACTGCAGGGACTTTCTATACCAACAAAGTATAGACTGTCCCTGGTGAATCTTACCCAGGAAATCCACTTCACCGCAACATAATCTCTCGGTGTCAGCTCTTCGTTTCTGTAATATCTCATTATCTGACACTCAGTGACAGGACATTTTCGTGCAGAATACCAGAAGCACAGAGCTGACAAAATGTGAGAAAACTCCAGACTCTTCAGATTGCATTATTGACATCAATACAAAGTGTGATGTATCCTTATGCCACTCAAAGAGCTTAAGTAAGATCCTACTAACACAAAAAGGCGTAGTTGCTAGTTTCAGGAAGTCTGCATCACAGCAGTTACCTTCTTTATAGTAGTGTGGAGAACAATTTAAAGGAAGATAACTCTTGATAACAATTATTCAGTGAAAGTTACAATATCTTATTTATTCAGATGTTATACATTTGCAAAGTATTTTATCTGAATCAAAATATTCAAAATGTTCAAAATTGAACATTAAAAATGATAATAACATCATATTTTGTTTGATATATACCCACAATTGGTTTAGTAAAAATGTGGGAAAAGGCTTGAGGTGGAATTTTAAAGAAAAAATAAGGCTATTTTTAATTATTTGCCATGGGTGGATTTTTATATTTTTAATCCAATAAAAATTATGTAAAGAAATTTTTTCATGTATTTATGTGATCACCTTTTCGAAAACCAGTGACTTGAACTTGGCTAGTAAATGACATATACAAAATAAGGCATTAAAGAGAGCACCCTTTAAGTGTCCAAAAAATAGAAAATGCTTTATAAATGCATAATTTATGATCTTTTATATATATTTCCACAATATAAATGGCTGGAAACCCAATAGAACTAATTTTGGTGACTTTTAAAGTACTTTCAAATAAACATATATTTGAAGGAATTTTTGGCTAATTTTATTCAATTATGCAAATTAGCTTGTTACTAAAAAGACACAATTCAGAGAAGTCTAAAATACATTTTCTGGTTTCCATTGAACCTAAGACATGAAATAACTTTATTAGCTGGAAAAGTTTTAACCACCCTCCTGGACGATTTTTCAAATTTTGCACGGTTTTCAGTGAGACAAGCTCTTAAGACAAAAAGAATGGTAAACATATGCTCATGCTTAGTGAATTTTGAAGGAAATGAGTAATTCTTCACAATTTAAGTAAATAAATTCAACTAGGTCTTTGTATTGAAATCCCTCTTTTAATAAAAGATAATCCAACAGATTTCAAGTAACGTTTTATGTTATTGTCTAGGTTATAAATTTATCATACGAGGCAGTTTAGACGGAGCACTTTGCAATACAAACAAATTCCAGCCATTTAAATTCTGGACAAATAGCAGTAGTGACTGCGTATTTAAAAAGACCAATTGTATTGAAGAAGGGCAAGTTGTATTTGACAAAGGAAACTCAACATCTGATCGAAAATGCAGATGTGACTATACATCTGGATACGCATTTGTTGTTCATCCAAAAAGTAATTGCTATTGTGACCCTGAACTTGAAGATTGCAGTTGTTATTTATTGCCTTGTCAACAATGGGAAGTAATAACACCAGGTAAAATATTTCTTAAAATTTAAGTAATACATGTATATTGTAAAATTTAAATGATCATACAGTTGCAAAACGGGTATTGAAACTTTTAAATATGAATAATCGTTGATAATAATCATTCTTTAAAAGAACCATTAATCTTTAATTCGACAATGTCTGATAGAGTTTTATGAACAACTATTATCGTATCTTATAGTTGAAATAAAATTTATATTCATGAAATATTTTCAAATATACTTTTGCATTTACTTACACATGTTCCTCAACATTCATCTTCTTCCATTCTGAAGTTCATTTTAAAGGAACTATATTAATTCAATTGGTTAGTGCTATATGTCCCTCAATTGAATTTTGGCAAATGTTTCTGCACAAGACGCGAATTTAGACAAAACATGTTACCTAAGAGACTCTAAAATCGAAAATATATGTTAATCCAAACCAAACAAAAGTTTGAGAACTCTTATCATTTAAAACAAAAGTAAATGCAATAGTGATTCCGAACTAGGAATCCGAGGTATGAATATGGTAGGTTGGTTCCCTTATTTGTCTCATTGGTAGCATTTGAAATCTGATTAAAAAGCAATATCAGCACGTTATTCTCGTTACGAGTACAATGTAGTAACCTACAGGACAGGTCTACCCTCTTGGACTAGTAGTTCACAAGTAGATATATCGACTTATCGCATGTTGAACGGATCAAGCAGATGCATAAAATGCACACATAGTACTCATATTTAATTTGCTTTATGTCCTTTTTTTAAATCATTCTGTGCTGTATTCATTTATACTTATTTGAAATCAATATATTATAAAATCTCGTCTTGACTCAGATAAATCCTGAAGATGATGGTACTTTCAACAAATTGATTTTGAAGGTTGAATCAATGATTTGTAAGTGCATAAGGAAACAAAACAATATTAAAAGTCAATTGAAAGGTCTTTCCTTTTTCTTTATTGATAGCTTTCTAAGTTACAAAAATATGGTTGCTTAGGACTTTTATGTTCATAACAAGTGGTTGCTAAGGACAAAATCATTCCCAAAGATAAAAATATTACTTCCAGTATTAAAATGTCATATGTACTATTCATAGTCTTAAAAGTAAAAAAAATAAGTGATTGCTAAGGACTTATATGTCGTTGCTAGGGACAAAATGTCATTTGCAGTATTAAAATTTCATAATTATATTATTCATAGCCTTCTAAGTTCAAAAATATATGGTTGTAATGTGTTTTATGTCGTTGCTAGGGACCTTGATCTCTCACCTTGACCTAACTTTGGAGATCTTATTATGCTGAACATTTTGCATTTAAAAGTTTCTTTCTATCTCTAACATGTCTAGCTTCTTTTCAGCTATCAGCTCAAAATCTTCATTTCGGACCCGAAAACAGTTTTGGTTCCCTAGGTCCATAATAGTTGGTCCAATAATTTTGGACCCAATGTTACGGGTGGTGCCCTAACCACAAGATAGCTTTTGGTCAACCGATACTACATACCTAATATTATTTTAACATGTCGCGTACTTTTTCGGAAATGTGGTTAAAGTTTGGCGGAAAGAATAATAATAATGATTAAAATGTCAATTGTTCTTGAACAATTCAGAGGTCTTTCCTTTTCGTAGTATAAAATATATGTTTCAATAGGCGTAGCATGTATCGAAAAGCTCTTAAACACATATAAAACCCTTCAAATATGACAATTAAACCATAATCCGCTATTTGGGACATGACTTTGACTTTTGACCTTATGACCTTTGTCAAGGTCATTGGTCCTAATGTCATCACAAAAGACCTCATAGGTGTAGGACTTTTGGTTCAAGAGTTAAAGCTTATTTTGTCTTTTCAGAAACAGTTAACGGGGTTATGCCCTTACGGATAGGTCAAATCTCTTCGGTCAAAATGTAAAATAAGTTGCGCCTTTCTGACCTAAACATTTTCCCTATTTGCGATGTCTGTAAGTATTATCTTTTTGAGATATCCAATAAAAAATTTTAAGGTCAAAGGTCAAGGTCAATCTTAAAAAGCTTTAAAACACACTAAAAATTCTTTAAATAAGGTCAAAACACATAATTTATATCTTGGACATGACCTTGACCTTTGATCTTGTGACCTTTGTCAAGGTCATTAGTCCCCAATGTCATTGCTGAAGACCCCATGAGTCTAGGACCTTTGGTTATATAGTAAAAGCTGATTTTGTCTTTTCAGAAACCTAAAACAGAGGTTATGCCCTTACAGAATGGTCAAATCTCTTCGGTCAAATGTAACAAATTTGTCAATTAATGACCCAAAATTTTCCACTAATCAACACTTCTGTAAGTATTAAAGTTGCTGAGATTATCCCATAACAAGGTGTTAGGTCAAAGGTCAAGGTCAACATACCAATTTGACCTTGAGGAATTTTTCAAAGTCACATGAATTGATGATGATTGGTGAAGATCCTAGGTGTTTACGACTTACGGTTTCTGAGTTTTGGTGGCCAACCGACACCGGTTAATTTTCATAGGGGCATAACCCTACCAATGAGTCGTTGAATCTTTTCGATCCAAATGTAACGAAGAACCAGGGTCTGGTCCTGAACAAATTTCACCCTTCACTTTTTTTCTACCTATAACGGTTATGGTGTTTGAATGATAACAAGGTTTTTAGGGTTCGGAGGGATTACTCCGAACCGACAAAATTTTTTGACTCACAGGGTGAGTTCCGGATAGATATTTATGACATCGATACAAAGTGTGAACCTGAAAGCGACATGTCTTACGGTTAAAGCTGCTAACTTCGTCAAAGTTTCGCGGAAAAGAATAATCATATAATAATAATAATAATAATCAGAAGAAATACAGTAAGGTCTTTCCTTTTGGAAAAGGAAACCCTTAATAATAATTATAATAAACGGAAGAAATACAGTAAGGTCTTCCCTTTTGGAAAAGGAAAGACCTTAATAATAATAATAATAAATTAAAACCAATTGTTCAGAGAACAATTGAAGGTCTTTCCACCCGAAACGATATATTGTGATGTAAAAATATAAAAATCTGTTAGAAATGTAATTTTCAGCGCCAAATGATAGCTTATTATACGCTGAATTAAAAATATATGGTTTCTATACATTTTGTTTGAAATAAGGAGATAATTTGTTACTTCCGGTTTGAAAAGGTCACTTCCGGTATCATTTGATAGTTTACTTGACACTGATTCCAAAATATATGGTTCTATGTACTTTTACATTAAATATGGACAAGAAATAGCTATTTCCGGTTTACAAAAGGTCATTTCCGGTTGAATTTTTTCAAGGTCATATGGCTGGAAACTTAATGCACAAAGTACCATAGCTTTATCAGGCATACATTAAAAGTTAAAGCAAATGTCAAAATCAAGAACGTCAAATCAAACTTTGACCTTTACCCCAATTTCAAGGTCATGAAACAATGGCCTCAAATCAAAACACTCTAGGTCTCTACTATGTATTGTTAATGAGTTATATTACTATACAGCTAATATTAGCTATAAAAGGAGCGAAAACTCCCGTTAAATGCCTACGTACCCTTTCAACTAAAATTTACGTGTTACGACATGTCGCAACTAACAATTCTGTAAAATATTTTGTCGATATCTTATACAATCTCTGAAAATAAGTGATAACAAGCTAAAATCAAAATTTAGAATATGACATTGACCTTTGACCTTGACCTTAAATTTTTTTTGGACCGATGACCTCAAATCAAAAGACCTCAGGTCTCTATAAGTTATGGTTTTCAGTTACAAATGCACATCACTTATATCAAATGCATAAGGGAAATAACTCTTATATGGAGTCTCCGGATAGCTTCGTTCAAAATTAATCAAATCATCCTTAGGATATAACGAGCAATTTGGTAAAATAAATTAGTCGGTTTCTTAAGCAGTTGCGACGTATAAGTAATAACAAGAAAAACAGTGTTCGGGGAGGTAACTCTTTTGGTTACGCGGTGTCAGTTTCAAAAGCGTATTAACTGTTCGATATCATATACCATATGTCTAAGCAACATCTTGCGAAACAAAACAAAAACAGCGAAGGAAAAAAATTAGGCGGAAGAAAAAAAAATAATAATCAGAACAAAACCAATAGGTCTTTCCACGGAAAAGTGGAAAGAACTAATAATAATAATCAGAACAAAACCAATAGGTCTTTCCACGGAAAAGTGGAAAGAACTAATAATAATAATCAGAACAAAACCAATAGGTCTTTCCACGGAAAAGTGGAAAGACCTAATAATCAAAAGAAATACAGTAAAGACTTTCCATATAGTAAAAGGAAAGACCTTAATCAATACATAATAAATGCTACCCATAAGTATCATTTTTGAATTCCTTCAAAATACTTAAAAAACGTATTTGTTCCGGGGTAATGGATCGCGTTTCAGATTAGATAAAGTGTTCTTTATTAAAAATAAAAAGACCTCAATTAAAGTAAAACAATGCATTTCTGTTGTATAAAACTAAGATTGCCACATCATATATTACGCAAGAAAATCTCAAACGGTGTGGTCAAAACCATATTAAAAATCAGTTTGTTTTGATACTATTTTATATTGTATTGCGATGGTTTGTTGCAAATGTATATAATGTAGTTTATTTAAGAAATTTTAGTTTAGGGCAAAGACATATATTTTCCTTAAATAACTCAAACAATAGATATGCTCAAATGTATTATATATCATTGTTTAATATTAACAATGCTTGGGGAAAAAGTATGAAAGTCTCTTTCGAGGCAGGTTATGACATTGACGTTAGAGTATATGTAAGCCAGCATTATCCTATTTTATCCCAAATAACAAAACAATATGATATAACGGGCATCCAATTATCCGATATACACAAAACGTAAACATTTCCACACCACAGTCGTAAATGGAAATATGCAATTGTAAGAATTTATTCATTGTGGCGCATGTGTATTTCGTAACATGCATTATTTGACATTTAATCACACACAACACATAAAGTAAGCATGTCATATTTTCCAAACTATTGATTGTGAATTGTTCTATTTTAGATTACACATGCATTCAACGAAATAAATGGACCGGCGATTTTAAGTGTCCGCTGATCACTACTACTAGGTAAATTCTTAAATTTTGAGAGATTTTAATAACATTCCCCATATGTGTATATTAATAAATCAAAACATAGAAAATGTTCAACGATGCTTTTAGAAATGTTCAAATTTTACGTACAGTTCCGTTTTAAAATAAGACTTGTTCAAGGAATACTGAGCATCGTTTATGTTTACAAGTAAACTTGTGAACCAAGGCTACTGATTAGTTACAATTGGGCGATGGACCTTGTTTCGAAATTGATTTCATGATTGTAACCGATCTGAAGAGTAAAATTCTTCCATACTAATTTTTAAATTTTGGTTATCGGGTTTGTTGTCAAACGACGCTATCAAGACAGGGGATTATTAAACGATCACCATCATGTTCAATTGAGCGCTCACATACTAATCTATCACGTCAGTTGTCAAATTATTCAAAAGTCTACCCAAAGCCAAGGGACCTGCAATATAGTGACTGTGGTTGATAGGTATCTTTCGTGATTTGTAACTTGAAATAAGTATACAGATACAACTTTTAACTGTTTGGTTTGACCTTGATCGTATCAGACCTACGGCTACGACCTCCTCCAGTTTAGGACGAGACAAAAACGCTATCACTGGACGTCAGTAAAGAGGGACGAAAGAAACCAGAGGGACAGTCAAACTCACAGATCGAAAACAAACTGACAACGCCATGGCCAAAATAAAAAGACAAACAAACAAATAATAGTACAGATGACACAACAGAGAAAACTAAAGACTACAACACGAACCCCACCAAAAACTGGGGTGATCTCAGGTGCTCCGGAAGGGTAAGCAGGTCCTGCTCCACATGTGGCACCCGTCGTGTTGCTTATGTTATTACAAACCCGGTAAATAGTATAATTCGGTAGGTCACATTCGTGAAAAGGGAAGGGTATTGTAGTTACGACATAAGGAACATATCCGATATCATCTGTGAAACGGTTATTCCAGAACGGTCAACCAACCCGTGATGGCGTCCGTAAAATTTACGAAGCGATGATTTCAACTTCACCATTTGGAACTCTTGGTTTAATAGCTTCCTTGTGAGCAGCAATCCTCTATCAAGGAAATATAAAGTTCATAGGAGGTTACAGCTTACATTGAAATGCTTGGATTAGGAGGGTTCCAAAGAAACAATGTATAGTTCATACGTTTTCCGGACACCATTTCATTCGGGCAATAGAAAGTAAAATCACAAAATACTGAACTCCGATGAAAATTCAAAACGGAAAGTCCCTAATGAGATGGCAAAATCAGAAGCTCAAACACATTAAACGAATGGATAACAACTGTCATATTACGGACTTGGTACAGGCATTTTCTTATGTAGAAAATGGTGGATTGAACCTGATTTTCATAGCTAGCTAAACCTCCCACTTGTGTGACAGTTGCATTTAAATTCCATTATATTGACAACGATTTGTGAACAAAACACACAAGCATAATAGATAAAATGTCAAGAATTGGGGTACAGCAGTCAACATCATTTTTAATCACTTAAAAAAATGTAACAAAGAAACACAAACAAGTATAGAGACAAAGTACATAACATGAAAGACGACAATTCAAAAATTTACCATAGCACAATAACACAATGAAGGAAGTAGAAGTACAGAGTCACGTCATATGTATCAAGGAAACACAATAATGCAGATTAACAAAGTACATTACCATAATGAAAGACAAAAATACACAAATTTACCATAGTACAATAGCACAATGACGGAATGTATAAGTACAGAGTCATATGTATCAAAGAAATACTTAATTGATAGTGGGTACCGCTTTGGTTCTCTTATCCTACTCTTTTCATATAGTTTAGATTTGTAAATGCATACCTTTTCATATATTCCGTAGGTAAAATGTTACCTTTTCCCATATTGTTTGGGTTTCATGTTGTGTGTAATGTTGAAGTGGAATACATGTACCAAAGTGCCAAAGATAGAGAACATTTTCGTTCATAAAAACACAGCCAGGAACACCAAGAAAGATGATCGACGAAAAATTATGGGAACTTTATTGACCTTGTCATATATTTCTGATAGTTTTCCGACCTATTCACATACTTTCAAGTTTAAAAAGGTGACCAATTCCAGCGGTACGTCCTATCATCTTGTATTTAGAAGTGCCCCCCTTCCCCGAGCATTATTCAGATGATAAACAACGTCAGTATTCAGAATCTATACTTCAAGACCATCGTGTATTATTTGTGAAGTTGATACGGAATTAGTATCAACAAGGTTTTGGTACCTTAGAATATCTGTGGCTCAGATGAACAAGGGTATCTTTAAATTGTCGTAACAACACTACCTTTCTCGTTTCCTTAATTGTCACATTATCGAGAGGACGAAGAACTGCTTACATGTCCCGAACACTTCAGTTCTTTCCCGATGTCTCTGGGATTTAGATTCTTAATTTGTAATATTTTGTTATTTGTGTTTGTCTCTTCTTAAGTGATTTGTCTTTTCATCGCGTTTAATGCCACGATGTCCCTCAGAAAAGATGAGTGTTACAATTGTTGTTACAATAAGTGCCTGTGGTAATCCTTAATACACATATACTATACAAAGTAACCAATAAAATCAATGACGTCTGTATTTATTTATCTTTTTATATTTTTAATCTGCTTATTCATCAACGTACGCTTATTTGAATGAAGTCTTGTTTCTTTGGACAATTGCTTTGACATTATGTTGAGTTTTATTATTTAATAGTGAGACAGACAAAACAGCTGCAGAATCTTCTGAAATCAACTTCCCACATCAATCCCATTCTTAGGTAATTTCTTATTTTGTCGTAGTATAAATCATAAGCAGTATTATAATGGATTGTTCACCAGTCAAAATCAGATGATCAAAATATTTGAGCATTTGATATCACAGTATATATGCCCTACATTAACAAAAGGATTCTTTGTTAGAAAAGATTATATATAACAAAAATAAAGTCACAAAAAAAAAAAAACTGATACTCTGGCTAACGCTGTAATCCGAGTAAATTGTAAAACAGCAGATATGTAATAAAAGATATTTACTTTCAAAAAAAAAAAAAAGAAAAAAAATGAACTTGAAAAGCCTTTTTCTTCAAAAGTGATGTTTTCTAAAATTGCTTGGCATTTCACAGTGATATCATACTTTAACTTTGTTTAAACCAGTTTATTTACTTTTGACTTTAATTATTTATCCCTTGTTATTTTTATTAACTGTGTATTTGCATTCAGGTGTCACAGGTCAAATTTATTCGTTCATTGTGTGTTAATTTACGTTTTTGATTGAGTTAAGCCTTCCAATTGATATTTTATAGTGTGTTTTTCTATGCTGTGATGTTATACTATTGTTTCAGAAAAGGGAGAAGGTTTGGTACCATTAAAACGTTTAATCCCGCTGCAAATGTTTGCACCTGTCCTTAGTCAGGAATCTGATTACAGTAGTTGTCGTCTGTTTATGTAGTTCATACGTGTTTCTCGTGTCTCGTTTTATATAGATTAGACCGTTGGTTTCTCCGTTTGAATGGTTTTACACTAGTAATTTTTGAGCCCTTTATAACTTGCTGTTTGTTGTGAGCCAATGCTCCGTGTTGAAGGCCGTACCTTGACCTATAATGGTTGACTTTTATAAATTGTAACTTGGATGGAGAGTTGTCTCATTGGCACTCATACCACATCTTCCTATATCTATTCAAGGAAAATTCAAAACGGAATTTCCCTAATCAAATGGCAAAATCAAACGCTCAAACACAGCAAACGTATGGATAACAACTGTCATATTCCGGACTTGGTAGAGGCATTTTCTTCTGTAGAAAAGGGTGGATTAAAACTAGCTAATCATATCACTTATATGACAGTCGCATAAAATTCCATTATACTGACAACGAAAGTTTGAACAAAACAAACAGACATTCTAGGTAAAATGTTAAAAATAGGAGTACAGCAGTCAAAATTGTGTTATAATCTTAATCGCTACGAAAACAAACAAATATGTAACAAAGAAGCACAAAAGGAGTACAGTAGCAAAATGTCCCATAGCACAATAACGGGATGTATAAGTACAGAGCCACGTCATATGTAACAAAACAACACACAAAACGGCATAAAGACACAGCACACTAGCAAAAACGAAGGACAAGAATACAAAATGTTTACCATAGAACAACAACACAATGACGGGATATCGAATATTTATTAACAAATTCTTGGTACCTTCGTTCTTTGACAAACCCTGGTTTTTCACCTTTCTGCTAAGACACTGGTGACGTTTTACAAAGTCTAGTTAGAAGCATATCTACATGATATATGCAATTCATGTTGTAAATATCTAAGGGAGCTAGGGGTGGCTAGGATTTGCCTGCATTTTTTAGTTGTAATCTCTGTCCTGACTTTTTCCCCACTCTTTTCGGTCCTGCATTTTTTATACATAAAATGTCATCATGCCTTTTCATGGCAAAGTTTCTCATTTCTCATCCTACTTTTTTAACTAAAACTCCTGTCCTTTTTGTAAATTTCATCCTAGCCACCCACCCCCAAAAATGAAATGGTAGCTCCTACGTCATAATTGAAATTTTAGAATAGTTCTAGCGTTTTCGGTTTTAATTGTATAAATTTAAAGATTGTTAAAGTTTAATCAGAATAGATTGATATGATTCATTTGACATCATATCATTGTACTGATGAAAGATATCTGTTATCCGAAATACTTATAGATACTTACATTTAATGTTTCCTTTTTAATATTGGTGTTGTTTTGTACACTTTTATATATATTATTGTTGTTTTAATTTATTTTTTACAGACAGTTGTTTCTATTTAGAGATTGTCATTACTGCTCTCATTGCATTCGTTGTAACACTAGGTATAGTATTTCAAATGCACGTTTAGAATTTAAAAGGGTTAGCGCCGTATTTTGCTAATTTGTGAAACAGTGGAATTCGATTGAAATGACAACGTGTTTGTGTAATTTAGACATGTTACAGTTCCAGTGCATTTTCGCAGGCGAATTCAGATCATTTTTCCTTGATAGTGGTTAACACCATTCTATATATATCCTTTCTCCATTTGTTTTTTTAAGCTCGTGAACCCTATAGGGCCAAGAGAACTTTCTCATCACTTGGCATCCTTCGTCGTCCGTCATTAACTTTCACAAAAATCTTCTCCTCGGAAACTACTAGGCCAATTTATTCATACTTGACCACAATCATCATTTGGGGTATTTAGTTTAATAAATGTGTCTGATGACCCGGCCTGCCAATCAAAATGACCGACATGGCTTAAAATAGAATATGGGGTAAGATGCAAGTTTTTTCTTTTATTTTGAAAACCGTTGCAAAAATAAAATCTGACAGGAGCAAAGCATAAAGTTGAGCTCTACCAACTGTTCACATAAGCCAACACTGTCAGACGACTCTTTATAGGAGTTTGCCCTTAAATGATTAATTTTATCATTGTGTTTTTATTTTTGCTTATTATCGTAAAAACTAGAATTGATAGGGAGCAACTTTAAACTGCAAATATGATCAGCAAAATAAGATCTACAAATATTATAAAAGAAGATGTGGCATGATTGCCAATGAGACAAGAGACGAAATGGAACAGAAATTAACAAATATAGGTCACAGTACGGCCTTCAACAATGCGCAAAGCCCATACCGCATAGTCAGCTATAAAAGGCCTCGAAATGACAAATGTAAAACAATTCAAACGAGAAAACTAAAGGCCTACGTTTTTGCCATATATCTTTAAAATTATAATAGATAGATAGGAACTTAAATAAGCAAAATGATCAGCAAGATAAGTCCTACAGTTTAGACAAAGGTAGGAAATCATCCGATGACTCCTTATTGGACTTATTGCCTTTTATGACGATTTGCACAATTCTTTTTGTGTTTTGCCTTACATGATAGGAATTAAAATAGATAAATAGACACCTCAAATCCCAAAAATAATCAGCAAGGCAAGATCTACTAACAAATCAAATTTTACCGATATAGTCTGTCATTCTTTATGATAGTGACTGCCCGGAAATAATGATTTTTACCTTCTTTTTGTTTTGAGCAAACACCGAAGAAGATAAAGAGAAGCTTAACAGACTTGATGATCCGCAATACATTATCAACAAAAAGATTATTTTTATTGAATTCTATTTTGTCTTCAATGTTGGAGAGTGTCCTTTATTCAATAGACCAAGGTGAGCGACACAGACTCTTTTGAGTCTCTAGTTTTAATACGATAGAAGCACATGGGGAACAGAAACTGCTCGAAATTTAACGGAGATGGTAAGACCCTTTTTGTTATGGACTAAAACTGTAATGTATTATAAATACACCAAATAACATTTAAGTATTTTGATGTTTGCAAATATTATTTAATGCATTTCATAGATTTTTTAAAATTTTCTTTGACCTATGCATTTATATTCAATTGTTATCCAAAGCGTTAGTAAGGGATAAAATTGACAAATATACCGACACAGACCATGTGAAAATGAAAACAAGTTGTTGCTTACATTTTACCTACGGTTATTAAAAAAAATGATTCGAATTAAGTGTGTCGTTTGTGACTGTTCTATTTAACCTCTGTAGGATAAGACTTTAAATTTCACATAAATGTATGGCTTGCCTGAATGATTTCTTAAATGATCCATTGGAAAATATGTTTTCGACAGCTTCGTTTTAAAATCAAATCGATAGTTGAAATGTTGTAACTGAATCGTGAGCCGACACTTGCTGAAATCCTTAAATGTGCGTAACTAGCAAAACAGAATATAAATAAAACAAAACAACACATACGTCAAAATTCTATATTGATGCAACATTATCCGAATTTGGAGCAAATTCGAAACGGAATTATTTTCAGCTTCTGAATGTCCACATGCATGTAACGTCAATCATTAAAAGAACATTAAGTGAATTTCGCAAAAAAAAAAATAAATAAAAAAAAAAAAAAATGTACAATTTACAAAGTTCGGGTGCATTATCAGAGAGGAGAAAGAAGCCAAAGGGACATTGAAACTCATGACACGAAAAGTAACTGACAAAGCTATGACCAAATAAGAAAAATCAAAAGATAAACAACATCATACAAAACAAAACATGGAAAGCTAACGACTGATCAACACAAACATTTTTTTAAATATGCATTAGAATAATAATAACGGTTCTGCAGTTTTGCGTAGGAAAAACCATTTTGACCCGTCCATCTTTTGTCTAAAATCACATGGAACTGTGAGGATAATAAGGAAATACTATATAGATATGCATATGTAAAGATATGGAAAGTTTGACATAACGATACCGTTGCAACTATTTGTCGGCGTAACTCTTGGAAACCACTCAACCGAATGTCATGAAAGTTTGAAGTTAATAAAGACATTATATATAGTTGAGAAATGTTTTAACCGCTAACTTTTGACTTATGTGGGAGCAATGATATTTTGTTTGTCCAATGAAAATATGTGTGTCTGAAATATGTGAACATGCACACAGATGTTCCTTTATTAATAAATTAAAAATTATTTCAGACACATTTTCCAAAATACATAGGGCTACATAATAGGTATACATTGTCCAGCTAAGTTATTTGCTGAAATATTTTGCGAGTTTCAAAGTAAATTTCTGTTCAACATAATATTAATGTTAATGATTAAGAGCTTAGAAGACTATAATCACAGTTATATAAACTTTTCTATTAGGTATATGTTTTACATTATGTGGCAGCAAAGTATGGAGTATGTCAAGTAAGTTGAATTAATTATTTGAGTTATCATTGTTCATAATGATAAAACAAGTTCGAATCTCCGAAATAATGAGTTCATTAAATATTCCTCACTTGTTTTCACACTTATACATGTACTCGGCATTTTGTAGTCGTCCAACATATTTTTCCGCACATACCGCACAAATAGGTTTCACACAATAATATAAAAGGAAATAAATTACATTATTGTTTTATAAAGACAAATTTCATACAAGAAAAGGTTTTCCTTTCCTATTATTTCAAAAGCATTTAGAATTCAAGCTACAAGTAAGTTTCGGCTCAGGGATGGAGAAATCGTAATCGATTGTCATTGATTACAGTTTTCAAGTAATCGACAGTAATCCGTAATCGACAACAATTTTGATTACATGTAATCGCAATTCAATCAAGTACAGCCAAAATTGTGATATAATCATTATTTACTTTTCGATTACTTAAAATAGTTTGATGAAATATAACCTAGTTCAAATGAAAATAGACTACAACATCTATAAACAAGTTTATGCATGACTTGAAAGTTCATCAAATACCTAATTCTAGATCTGTTGTCTCAAGCAACGCATTATGATCAACCAGATTTCCTCAAACATTTAATTGAACTTCTAGTTTTCTAGTTTTCTAGTTTTGTAGCAAATGACCTTCAAATCTAATCTTTGTTAAATCTTTTACATTAAAATAAGAAATAAGATTACGAAAAAGAAATAAGATTACAAATAAAAGAAATCAAAAACATGTGATTCATTATAATCTTATAATATAAAGATTAAGAAATTATACAAAATCCTATTGACAATTAATGCATTGAAATCACTAATAGATACATGGATCCAATTTTGACACTAAAACTATGTATTGTTTATGATCCTAAATAAAAATAAAGAATTCTCAACTGCCATCTTGTCTTTACTAATCAGATGATCAACGATTTCTAACCAATGAGATGCAGACTTTGTTTTGATCTCAATTATGTTTAACTAAAAGTGAGATTTTATTTAATTGTCTTAGGGTATGAACTTTACCAAATTGGCAGTTTTATTGATTGTTAATAATGTGATCCTAAAAACAGAACGATAAGATCTTGCATGTTATAATACATGTTAAATTTCCATCTTAAACATAAGCTGAATTAATTATTTAACTTTTTATGTGTTTCTTCAGGGAAATAACAAAGTAATGAATTATATTCACATATGCCTGTTAATAATGTGTATATAAAAACCTCAGTGTTACAGAAAAACTTGCAAAACAGAGTAAACAACCTAAAATATCATGCAGTGATTGATGCAATGTTTCATGTCATCGTTGTCATAACAAGAATATTATCATTACTCACTCATCCTGAAAACCACAGTTTCAAGTATTTTAGACTATTTTGAATCCCCGGTAAGAGCTTCCATAAAAACAGTAGGAAACTATGCTTTTAATGTTGATTTATAAGGTTCTAAATTTTCCATTTTCAATACATTGAGCAACACAATTATGTTTAACATATTTAATTATTTAAAAAAAAAAAAAAAATGTGTAGCATGTAATTAATTGACAGATACCGAAAAGTAATGTAATTACTTTTGATAAAGTAATCGATTGCAATAAATTATATACACCATACGATTTATCGATATACAGAAATTCTTGACATAAACGATTACATTTGTCAGTAATCATGCCAATCCCTGTCATGGCTAAACATTATTTATTACCAAAAACAAAAAAAACAAAAAACAAAATGACAAAATAACAACAACAATAAAAAGCCTTTAACGCTCTTCGAAATCCTTTTCTAATATTTTCAATTTTCCTCAACACTAGTTACGAATTTATGATGCAGTCTGTTTGGAAAACTTACTTACAATGGATTAATTAGTATATAAAAGACGAAACAAAGAGGAAAGTTTCTTTTGAACAATTGTCTTTCGCGCAATATAATTCAACAGAATCAAATCTATGCATATTACTTTTAAGGAATTTCATTGACACCAAGGTTACCAAGAAAGTAGAAGAAGTAATTTCTTCCAACAGGAATGGTATGTTTAAAATTAAACATTGATCTTTCGTATCCAGATATTATATCTTGATTTATCTGACGTGTAAATGTTACATATATTTTGAGATATCAGATTTAATATATCTCATGTTAGAATGGGAGATAATTTACTCTATCGTTTGAATAAGTGGGAGATAATTTATCAAATGTCGCACTTTCGTGCAGAAAATAAAAATCGATACTTGAAAAATGAACTAAATTAACATCGATAATTTGAAGGACTATGCCTAAGTTCAACGTCTTGGGCTCAAAACTTTTCGACAGTGTGTTCCTGGAATAGCAATCTGCTCAATGACTTTCAACTACAATGTATGTGTTTTACATAGCATCTTAATCTCTTTATTCTTTATTCTTTATTTCTGCCATGACTAATATATATATATATATATATATATATCTACAATTGACAACGCACACTGACATAAAAGAACATCTGAAACATATTTTCAATGAAACAACAACCCAATACACATATCTGTTTTGGATTTTATGCTGATTAAGATTATAACACAATGTTGACTTCTGTACCCCTATCTTTGACAAAATTACCTAGAATTTATGTTTATTTTGTTCACACATTATTATCAATATAATAGAATCATATAAGTGAGTGGTTTAGCTAGCTATAAAACCAGGTTTTATTTACCTTTTCTACATAAGAAAATGCCTGTACCACGTCATGAATATGACAGTTGTCGTCCATTCGTTTGATGTATTTGAGCTTTTGATTTTGCCGTTTGATTAGGGACTTTCCGTTTTGAAAATGACCAGAGCTCCGTATTTTTGTGATTTTACTTTATACATGGAATTGAGACAGTTTTACAATTTTATAGTATGTTCTATGAGATAAAATGTAAATGTTTATTCTATTATAGAATCGACACGAGCTAAACTGTGTCTGAAAGTGAACTACCAAGACATTGTGACAACTGTTAAAAATGATGAGATAGTTGATGTATTAAAACATCATAACAATTATTTAAATCAAATTCAAATAGAACAAATACAATCATGTCTGGGAAAGATCAAGAAAATATGAAACTTCTTGAAATCATATGGAATGATGGCATTGAGGTTTTAATTCATTTGTGTCCGCTTTAGAGAACACAGGATCATATCAGACTTTGTTAGATAAAATAAAGGAAACAAAAGGTATGGTCAAATATTGTGACATAAGGAAAGTGGTCCAATAATGTTGTAATGTGATAATTCAATTCAAGCCAAAGCAAAGACAGCCTTTTAAAAGATTTGCATATTGTAAAACTGATGCTTCATTAAAAGTCTACGAATATTAGTGTACATGGATTATAATTAATTTTGATAGAACTTGATAACGCAATACAAATTTTACGATGGATAACACTAACTAACTAATTATGTAAACAACAACAAATTATTACACATATAATATCTACAGATACGCAAATAAGACCGGTATTCATTACTGACTGAGTTAAGTCTTTATGTCCATTTTGATCAATTGTATTGTAATTTGTAAAAATAATAGGTACGATAATCTGTATAGCAACAAAATTCGTTGGTTAATACAAGACCTTTTTAAAATTACATGTTATAGAAGTAAAAGAACTTAAGTTACAATTTTTACATTTTTTGTAATTTCCTAAATACCATGATTACGTCGAAAACTATAATATTGTTATTTGTTTACAAAAGAATTTTTAGCACAATGTGTGTCAGCCAAACGAGATGTACTAAAATCATAAGTTAGACCAAATATTGTATAGCTCCTTCCGTAGTTATTCCCGTTAAAGAATGCTTGTTATTCATTTTCTGTTTTTTTTCAAACTCTTTAGTGAATAAACAAACTCTATGATAAATAATAATCTGCAAAACCAATCAGCTCAAATAATTTTTTGGTAATCAAATATGGTTCCCTATACTGTGAGAGAGTGGACATTATTGAAGATTCACGAAAACTCCGACATCATGCAACGTAAGCAAACTGTCTTTTGTCTTAATTTTTATTCACTACTTCCTTTTTAGAAGACACACATATAAATCTTGATGCACTTGATACTGAAGTTGAAGGTTTGTTTAATGAACAAATTTCTAAAGCAAAAGAGGTAAGCGTTCTTGTAGCACTTCCAATTTTACTTGCTTATTTATACATATATTTGTTGAAAACATACCAATAAGAATATGCATTCACATATTGATAAATATGATAAAATTTATCGCATAATCATATACGACGTTACTTTAGTTATCTGTATGCATGTCCTTCTATTTTTTCAGCATCTCACTATATACATTCATGTGGTTTATAACCTATCGAATTTCACAGATTTAACCTGCCCAATGATATTCAATATAATGCAATTCCCGCAGTTTCTATTGTAAATACTTAACTTGATTCACCTATTACATTTTGAAATTGTACACATTCAAATCGCTATACTTTTGGAGGCATAAGAAAGCAATCAATATAAAATAAGAAGATGTGGTTTGGTTGGCATTCATACAAATCTCCACAAGAGACCAAACAACACAAAATTGACAACTATAGGTCACCTTTAACAATGAGCAGACCCCATGCCGCAGAGTCAGCGAAAAGATGCACCGACATGACAAATGTAAAACAGCTCAAACGAGAAAAGTAACGGCCTAATTTGTAAACAAAATAATGACAGAAAAACAAAATGTTACAAAGCAACAATCGAGAGCGACTGTAAACTGGGACTTTGGTGTAACAGTACAACATAAATAAACTTTAAAAGTCAGTTTTAAACAAATAGAAATACAAAAAAAAAAAAAAAAAAACAGAGAGGATGTGGACGGGTACATGTAACATCCTCACAACAAAAAAGACACTAAAACAGATTTGAGAGTACTCGCAGTAACTGACAGCTAGTTTAATTCCAATAGCAACTAAAGAAAATAACATGCATCTAAGACTAATACAAGTTCATTTTAAGTATCGATAAGTTTACCCAGATAGGTTCCTAATTTACCGGCTTGCTAAGCAACATATCCGTCAAAAGGAAACTAACAATAGGAACGAAAATTCGTCCGTTTTGTCTTAATTTTATTGTACAGTTCCTTGTGTAAAAATTTTATACTAAAATATTAAAATCTAGGAAAATACTTTCGAATTGAATATTGAAAACATGGTGTATTGTTATATGCTGTCTTTTGTTTCCAGAAATGTTTTATCATAAAGACCTTGAAGCAAAGACCAATTTCACCATGTTGATACACCGGTCTCTCTGCTTTTGGAGTTTATACGATTCCCTCAGTTATTGATTTTACCTTGTTTTATACGTTTTCAGTGAATTAACGATATTTGAACATCAGTAAACTACGTTATCTGTAATTATTTCATTGATATGATATTCATTTTCAGATAATTTTGAGTCGCATTTAATAGACTGGCAAGAAGAAGATAAAGTGTTCGTGGAGACTGAAGCTGAAATATTCACTGCAAATCTATTGAAAACCAACAATTATGTTATTGTTTTCGGTGGTCTTGGATTTGGAAAGACTGCAATACTAAGACACATAGCATTAAAGTTACTAAATGAAGAAAATTATGATATCATTCCGAAAGTCTCGAGTCCCGTAGATATAATAGAATATTTACATCCTGACAGAAAGCAGGTTTTCGTGGTAGATGATATCAACAACGAACCGGCTAACTCTTGGTCATTACAAACTAACGAAATACTGAAACAACTTAAGGCCAAGAAGGGAATACGAAACTACTAATGTCTTGCGAAACAAACGTCTTTACAAATCTTTTACGGGAAAAGACATTCAGTTTAAGTCTTTTGTGATTTGAGTAGTTTTCAATTGAAGGAAGATGAAATAAGAAATGTTTTAGCTGTGTATATAGGGGAGAGCAAATATCAGATGTTCATGAATTCAAGCAGCATGGTGAGTTCGGAGTTCCGTTTCTCTGTAAGTTATCTAAGGGTAGGGACATTGGTACAATTAAAAAGTGTTTAATGATCCCTTAAAGTATATAGAAGATGATTTGACAGAAATGCGTTGTAAGAATAGTCTAGAATTTTGTGTTATGACATTGATCACACTCTCTGATAATTGTTTCAAAAAGAATGGTTGAAAAGAACACAGCTTTGCCGGAAGATCTCCAAACAGCAATAGAAGAAGTTTGCGATGATTTTGATTTAGACTTTAAAATGAATCCACGAAAGCAAATATTAAGAAGAAATTTGAACAACCAGATACAGTATATATCAACAAAACTGGTGAAAAGTATCATTTATTGCATCAAAGGTAATGGAAATCATGGCCCTGTTATGTAGCAAACATTATTTCAGCACATTCATCCAGCACGCATCAGTTTCATTTATAAGTAGTAGATGCATGTTTGCATCGATTGCAGAAAGGAAAATATTTCGTATTGACAAGAAAAATGAACCTGTTTATTTTGACCGATTGTTTTCGGATCTAAAACGTGGAGATATGTTAGCACATTTCATAACTCTCAATTAACCTTTGAATCTTACAGAAACAAATTTATCGAGTATTGTAAGAAACCAGAAAGTAATTTTAAAAATATTTTATCTAATTTACAAAACCTTGCAGACGAAAATACAGAGACTCTAAAGATGTTGAAGATGACTACGAACATCTGAAATGGAAAGCACAGGCAAAAAGTGTAATCAGCCTATAATTGCATCAGTATGGGAAGGGTTTCAGACATAGTTCAGTTACTAATAGATATGAAATGCGATGTTCAGGCAACGGACCAACTACACAGGTCAGCTTTATTTTTGCTGCCTTATTTAGTTATTCTAAAATAGTGAAATTATTGGCGAAAAAGGTGGAGATATATCAATGTGTGACGTGGCTGGTCGTTCTCCATTATATGTTGCGTGTGATACCGGACATGCTAATGTTGTAAAATGTTTATTAGATTTGGACGTGAACGTTTCAAAATGTACCAAAGGAGGCCGCTCTCCACTTTTCATAGCTTGTGCAACAGGCCATAGAGACATTGTTGAGACACTTTTGACTAAATTTGCCAGCAATATTTCTAAAGCAGATGATTTAAATCAGTCACCCTGTTTGTTGCTTCCACGTACGGACGAACAGATATAGTAACTATCTTATTGGAACATAATGCTAACATTGAACAATGTGATGATAGAGGATATACGCCACTCTTCGCTGCAACAATTAACGGGGCATCACAACATATAAAGGTAATCAAGACCTTACTTGATAATAAGGCTAACATTTCTCATTGTGACAATAAAGGACGAACAGCCCTGTTAATTGCGTGTGAGAAAGGTTTTCATAAAGTTGTAGATATACTGATGGAGCATAGCGAAGACGTTATATCAAATGTGACAAAGAACAAAAGTCTCCTTTATTCGTTGCATGTGAAAATGGTCATGCTTATATTGTAAAATGCTCGTCAAAAGGCAAAACATATAGATATAGACCAATGTGACACAAAAGGAAGATCGCCTTTATTCATCGCTTGTTTTATGGGACATGAAGAAGTTGTTGATGCTTTGCTTGCGATAAATGCTAAAGTTGACCGTTGTGATAAAGACGGTCGATCTCCGTTCTATATATCAAGCAGAGGCGGATATGTAGAAATTATGAAAAACTTTTGACAAAAAGCAGACATTCATATCTGCAATAGATGGGATGGATCTGTTTTGAATGTAACATGCAGAGAAGGTCATTTGAAAGCCGTTCAATTCTTATTAAAACACAAAGCAGACATAACCAAGGCGGATAATAATGGATATACAGCTTTATATGTGGCATCAGATCAAGGCCACACCAAAATTGTTGACATTTTATTAAAAGAGGAAGCGAATGTAAATGTAAAGACTAATGATAACATGACACCACTTCATACAGCTTGTGCACGCGGACATATAGAAATAGTACGATTGCTACTTGAATACAAAGCCGACAAAGATATAACAAACAACGCAAATGCAACACCGCAAGATTTAGCAAAGCAGAAAAATAACATTGCTATTTTGAATTTACTTTCCGATAGAACGTAATTTTGAACAACCGTTTCCTATCTGAATGTCTATGTTGGTCGCTATTCTTGTGATGAAAAGTATAGGAGCTTAGTGGGACGATGGATATATATTTAGAATATAGAATGGAAACGGGGCATATAGACGTGCGTGAAATGAAAATATGTAAATATGTTTTGCCACGCTGAAAATGGATTGTCTATGAACTGAATTATTAATGAATTGCTTCCTTAACATTTTGAAGGTATCACTTCATTTTTAAAATGTTTTATATATTGTGTAATACTATGTATTTTACTTCAGAAAACTACAATATAAAGATGTGTAAATTTAATACAAGTACAATCAATGCAAGTATGCGATATGCTTAAGCAAAAGTGAAATCTGTATGATATAGTCTTTGTAGTATATTTTAGTTTTCCTAAAGATCGAAGTTCATTTTGGTAAACAGTTATTTGTTATTAAACGCTATACTGTTATCATTGATGATTTGCTATTTGAGTGGTGATTTACACGTATAGTTCGACGTTGGTATTAATAATTAAGTTCTTCGGCAAAAGTTTCCCGTATGTTGTCCTATATATGACATATTGATATCCAATTTAACCTAAACTGCAGTACATTTTCTCATAACTTCTAAAATGTTTAACTTGTAAATCAATCTTCATCAAAACTATCAGACACTTTGTATATACATGTATGAACCAAACCTCGTCTGCTTCTGCATTATGAAATGCATTGATATTTTCTAAATGTTGTAATTACTTATCACTAAAACTGTTTATTTTTTCAAATCAACATTTTGTTTTAACACACAGAGATAATTATGTTTTCATATTTCTTTAGAAATAAAACCAGAAAATGATCAGCAAGACTATCGACTTCCAAACACATTTATACCGAAAACAAATGAATAAGTCATAACCAAATAGTTGATCTACAATTTAAGACTGTATTTCCAATAGATCAAGCACTAGTACCTTCATTGAATAAACAATAAAATGAAAATACATATATAGAATGTAAACGTATAATTTAGTAAGTAAATATATCATAATTGTTACATTTTCACTGTATATTGCCTGTATTTGTGTTATTCACCACAATATCAATAAATGAGATTTATTTTATATTGTAGTTGTTTCCTTTGTTAACTTGTTCTATATTTTCCTGTTAAATTTATTCATATTTTATCACATAACACATGAATTATAAATTTACGTTTGTATTCATCATATAATTTCAATAAATGAGAAGTATATCTCTTTTTATATGCACATCGACTTTATATTGTAGTTGGTTTCCTTTGTTTACTTGTTCTGTATTTTCCTGTTAAGTTTATTTATATTTTATCACATAACACATGACCTAAAATTTACGTCTGTATTCATCATATGATTTAGAAATGTTAAGATTAATAATTGACGCCTCTACACTTTTTCTTCTTAAACATTCAAGTTTCTGGCGAGCCACCATTCTTAGTTGTCAATGAGTAGATTTTCCCTCCTTATGTTCGTGATAATAATAAGGTTCAGTGTCCAAATGATATTTATCTACATTTTATACATTCATATATTTCACGTATGAATGCCGTATCTGGTTTGTTTAGGAACTTGTTTTGTCTTGGAAAAAGGGTGATGCTGTTAAAATGTAGGGATCAGGTTTTTTTCTGTTAGTGGGAAGAATGGGGTTCAAATTTGTTTACAAATTCAAAGTAAGGGAATCAATTTTATCTCTAATGAAACATTTGTGAGCTTTTTAATCTCTAAGTATATCCTTCATATCATGTTTGTCAAAGGCAAATCTTGTGCATGTTTAAATTTTGCATGTTGAATAAATAGGGCATCACTTTTTAAAAGTGTTTTTAAGCGGCGATACATAAACATGGTGAAATATTATGGGATCAAGAACATTTTATATGTTTGATAATTTTATGAAATGATCAGCCCTTCCAAATTAAAAATGATAAATCTCTTAACCCTCTAGCTGCCGGAGGGACACATATGTCCATATTTCAATTAATGCAAGCTTTTCATCATTGCTGTATCTCTTTAATTAAAAGACCGAAGATTAAAAAGTATAATATTTTCCCTCAATGGGTCCAAAATGTAACGGTCATAATGGCGTAACGTCATATATCTGATGACGTCAATGTTGAGCACATGATGTCACAGACGTCGAGCTGTCGTATTTTTGGTACGCGAATCAGTTAGAAAGCAGGTCACGGTTTGACCCCAAGTCTATCAGCAACAATAGAGTTCACGTGACCGTGAAAATTCAGTAAAACTACGGATGAGACACCTCATTTTACTCACTAAAATACGAATGTCTTGATAAATAATCTTGAATATACATAGTTTTAACTTGGTCAAACTTACACATCAACTCAAAATCCTTTATTCTTTATTTTATCTTCAAACTTGAGGTTTTGTGAAACTTGTCAAGTCTCCTGATCGAAAATCTAAATATTTTCGAGGAAACTGAAAATGATCGGCTGAATTTAAATTCAAAAGCATCTCATTAAGACAAACACTCGATATGAATATCTAGGCAACAGAATTTTGGATACGGAAACGTCAAGTTATTTTCAACACGGAGCGGTGTTTTTTGCCGATTTGTGCAAGTTGTGATCTCTTCTTGATATCACCAGTCAAAAATAAAACCCAGAAAATGAATAAAAGGAGTTTACTTCAAAAATCAGGAAGGAAATAAACGAAACTCGATTTACAACTATGTTATTGAAAAATTAAGAAGAGTTATTCCTACTTTTTCAGAAATCGATTAGATGAAAAATTAAAAGACAAAAAATTAAGAAAAATAAGAACTGTCACCTATATGTAGAAACCTAGCTATATACAGTATTGATTTAAATAAGCTCTGGCTGACGAAATTTACTTTGTAACTTTTATAACGGTAAATAGGATCACTCCTAGTAGAATTTTTGTAAACGATTCTAATAATGCAACATTGTTTAATGGAATATAACATATTCGAATAATCTTTCTGAAAATGAAAATAATAAATAGTACTGATCTTTTATATTTTATATTCTATAAAGTGGGACCAAGAGTCACAATAAGTTTCTTCAAAGTAAAAGAGGCTTTAAACTCAAGCCTATGTTTCTTAGTTGAAAAGTACAGTACTGCCTAGAAAATATCCTACAGAAAAGGATATGGTCACCAAAAATATTGACAGAAATTCTGTAAAAAATAATGCTTAAAATCATAAGTTAAAGTGACATAATTTGGAATTTTAAAATCATTATTATCATGATTATTGTAAAATTCAACTATTATATTAGCTAGCACAGTAGTTCTAGTCTAATTTCTAAGGGTATTTTTTATAGATTATGAAAGTTAACTTTTGAAGAAAAATGGCCCTTCTTCTCTTCATATTGGTGTATCATCTGCTTTACATATTTACAAACAAAGAATTGTATAGTTTACCTGAATAATTGGATATTTATCTCAGAAATGATATGAAAGTTGGTGGGACAAATATTGTGCATTTTACTTAATGATCAATGGATTGTTAAATTTTACAAGAATTAGCCATTTAGATAAATTCAATTTTGTAAGAACATATCTCTATGAATTAACTTCTTGTTTGACTTGATAAGCTAGTTTTTGCTCATATTAATGTAGCTTACTTAGTAAAGAGATAAGCAATTTTTAACTTATAAAATATAAATATAAATTATAATTAGATCTAACCGACCTGCATTTCCTTTTTCATATTGTTTTTCCTCCAGAAATTTTCTTTTCAATGCATTAAATTTTTCTATTGCTATTTTTGTGCTTTATTTTATCCATCTATAAGCTATCATTAATTTGTCATATTTGTTTCCAGTATAAATGAAATTTTCTAAGACTAATAGTTTCAAACGCAATAAAACAGAACTTTGTTTGTTGTTTCACTTTTCCAATATTTAAATATTCACTATGCACATGACCATGACACATATTTTGTTAACGTTATATGACGTATGTTGAAAAAAACAACAATGTCACCGTCAATTTATGTAGGAATCAAAAGGGTTTTAATTACTTTGAAATGGAGGTATCGTATGGAATTGTGAAAACAACAATTTTAATCACAGTTTTATTCATATAAATAAATTGATCATTTTAATAAAATCAGTATTTAAGAGTACTTTGGAAACAAGTATAAAATGAAAAGAAGTTGAACTTTACTGTTTATAATTAGAAACGCAGCCAAAACCAGGTACAAATTGACATTACTAGTGGTCACTGAAATTGATGTATTACAGTAAAAATGATGGCTTCAAAATTGAATACAAATTTGAAATAGGTTACCCTTTTTCATTTAAGATTATTACCGTTCTTTTCCGTATTTGGATACGCAAACGTCGAGTTATTAAAAATCGATGTTTTGGCGAACAAAAAGATGGCTGATAATTCTTAGAACGGACAGGATAAAGAAATAGCAATTACAAGCTATTTTTGATGTTTGTATGTCGTATTGAAACTATATTGGTCGCAAAATCAATTATAATTAAAGCATGACAAGTTGAAAAATACTTTAAACGTCATTTTTAGCCGATTGATTTGGCGGACTTTTGGCGTGACGGACGACAGTAGCGCCACCTAATTAGGGCCCCTGCTATTGTTGCTGATAGAGATTGACGACAACGGACGTTTCGAAGGACTTGCTTTCCAACTGGAAATGCAACTTTGAAAACTATTGGCTGCAAGAGGGTTATTACGAGGGAGACGATTACTCTATCCCAAACCGCAACGGAATATTTTTTATATTTCACCCTCATGTGCAGACCAATAAAAATGAATAATTTAATTTTATAGACAATGCCCAACATAAAAAAAATATTCCTTTACTTTTGTTGTTTATCTAATAAATGTTACGTTTTAATTTCACGACGTCAAAGCTTATAATTTTCAATTTGAAATTCAAAAGACATTGATTATAGATTATGCAGTTTTATAGATTTAGTAATAAATAGCTAAGCAAGCGATAGCGCAGATTGTTACCATAGAAAAATACACTATCGACCTTGACTTTGCCTCAATTAACAAGTTGTTCTTAGGGTATTTAAATAATCTGATCTATTTCGCGCTCAGCTATCTGTCATTCATAAAATACCCCAACCTATTCATACTACATCAAATAAAAATACTGAGCGCTGTCCATTTCATATATTAACATTATTATTTTATAATGGTGATACATGTAATATGAATACCAATATTTATGATAAATAGAGATATTTTTCCTTTCTAGTCATTTATTGTCCTTGCTGATCTGATGTTCCCATTTTGCTTCGCCGTATGCAGTACATTTTGCAGTAAAATGTTTATGCAACTGTTGAAAATGACGACTCGTATCCATTTGAACGTAGAACGGAATAGACTTAACGAACTTTGTATTTGGAGTAATTATCTCGTTTTACGAGATTGCAGAGCTTGCGTATCCTATCGTTATTTCTTTGATATTTGGTTGCTGCTTACAATAAAGCTATTAAATCAAGGTTTCTAAATGGTAAATTGAAGTCATCCTTCGAAAATTTGATATAAGCCAACACCAATTGGCTGACCGTTCTGGAATATCAGCGACACAGATGAACACGTATATTTTCCATGAGTTTGACTGTCCCTTTGGTATCTTTCGCCCTCCTTTCCAATTATCGTACACAACAAACCTGTCAACGACGGTCACTTACTTGGAGCAACAACTGTTTACATTTTCGAAGAAACGATATTCCAGCTATATGTTGTGCAAAAGTGTTAGATTTTCTTTAGAATATACATAAAAGAACACATGTTTGTGGATAGAAAGAAAAAAGCGACAGAAAAAACCCAAAACATAACTGTTAGAATGTGCTTTACGGAGATAAAATGAAAAACAAGAAAACAAAACAACTGGACGCATACTGTGTTTTTTAGCTACAAGAAAAACATTGAAATTTCTGTAACAATCCTTTATCAAAATTACTCTATCAAAATTATTTCCCTTTATATGGGCAATTTGGAAAAAATAATTCCAAAATAGTTTAATCTATGCTATTTGTAGAAACAGTCTATATAATTCAATACATCAATATGCAATAGTTTCCTATGTTAAGAAGAAGTCTTATGCATGAACTGGCATTCCATTCTAAGTTGTGCGTATAAGTCTAAATAACTAGCATGTTTGTGTACGGCTACATTTGAATTTTCTACACTGTACACAAGTATTCCCCATTCCAAACTAAAAGACAAATTGAAGGAGTTGATATTGCTTTGTTTCATAAAAAGAATTGCGAACGTAGATACAAGTATCTTGTCTTGGGAGGGATAAATCCTACTAAAGAATCATTCTGATCCAAACAAAAATTCTCTGAAACTGACATTATCAAGATGCTTGATTTCAACATATTTGTTACGTTTGGAGGACGTGCTTTTCAGACTGTCGGCTTTCCAATGGGAACCAATTGTGCCCTCTTCTTGCCGACTTGTTTCTTTATTATTATGAGGCTGACTTCACACAGGAACTTCTTAGGAAGAAAGATAAGAAGTTAGCAATATCCTTTAACTTTACTTTTCGCTATATAGATGATGTTCTCTCACTAAATAATTCAAAATTTGGTGACTATGTTGAATGCATCTATCCCATCGAACTAGACATAAAGGATACAACAGATACAGTTAAGTCTGCCTCATATCTTGACTTACATCTAGAAATTTACAATGAGGGTCGGTTGAAAACAAAACTTTACGACAAAAGCCAATTGTGAACTTTCCATTTCTATGTAGCAACATTCCAGCAGCGCCTGCATACGGAGTATATATCTCCCAATTGATACGATATTCCCGGGCTTGATTTCCTATCATGATTTCCTTGATAGAGGGTTGCTGCTCACAAGGAAGCTATTAAACCAAGAGTTCCAAATGGTGACGTTGAAACCATTCCTTCCTAAATTTTACGGACGCCATCACGAGTTGGTTACCGTTATGGAATACCCGTTTCACAGATGATATCGGATATGTTCCTTATGTCGTAATTACAATCCACTTCCTTTTCACCACGAATGTGACCTACCGGATTAGACTATTTAACGGATGTGTAATAACATGAGCAACACACACGACGGGTGCCACATGTAGAGCAGGATCTGCTTACCCTTCCGAGCACCTGAGATCACCCCAGTTTTTGGTGGGGTTCGTGTTGCTCAGTCTTTAGTTTTCTATGTTGTGTCTTGTGTACTATTATTTGTCTGTTTGTCTTTTTGTTTTTAGCCATGGCGTTGTCAGTTTATTTTCGATCTATGAGTTTGACTGTCCCTCTGGTATCTTTCGCCCTCTTTACAATCCAAGATTAAGGTAAACAAATTTGGTCCATTGTTCAGAAATCGCAATAATAAAAGCATAACAAAATTAAATTAAATTTACATGTTTTCTACCGAAATAGCTATGAGCCTTGCTTTTAGTGCGTTGAAAGAAGCTATAATTCACCCGAATTTGAATTTTATAAGTTTTTCAATGGTTAGCTCAATTTTTCTTACTAATTCAGATAGCAGAGTGACCGAAAATAGGAAGGCAGTTAATATCAAGGTGCCATCTGTCTGTTTTCCCCAGAACACAAGGATTGTAAAAATCCGGATTCAAATGGTCGTACTATGAGGCAACATTCGAAAACAAATAGTAGTTGCAGACTTTCAGAAGCTTTCGAAAGGCACAAAAGTAGCAATTTGAAAAATGTTCATAATTGTGAAACAAATTCACTATGCGCACATAACAAACCCAAAAGTAAAACGCTTATGCTTATGTTCATGCTTATTTCAACGTCGGAGGTTGGGATTATTTACGACAATATAATTTATCCAATTGATATGATATAAAATACCTTACTTTGGAAAGACGGAAACTTTGTCATTATTTAACGTGTTACTTAAACTATAACTATGGCATATTAGACATGGCGGAGAGGTAACATACACAGAGACATACACAGGCACTAATATCCTACGCTGTCTAAAAGAAAAGGGCGTATAAAAAGTCAAAATATTCTGAACTAAAATTGTCAAATAGAATGATTAGATGATGTCGTTTTAATCTTTAAAGAGAAAATAAAAGTTGCAAAAGTAAAGCTTATAAATACAAAGCCAAATTTTGATTGAATGAGAGAAAAGGCGATATTTTCGTTTTCAGGTTTATGTGAAACAGTAAGATCATTGCGTTCAATCTATAAAGAAAATTGACTCAATTAAAACTTTCATATTAAGAACGTATATAATTGTCAAACTACACTATTGTGTTTTCCCCATTTTAGGGCTAGAAGTATGAATTTTCAAAGAGACATCAACCCACCGACAGAAAAACATAAATACATAATGTTTACACATATTGTAGTTGTATTTTACAAAGCAATTACTTGTTATATTTTTGTCAAATATATTTTATACTTTCAGATCTTTACTTTGTATTTATGTTGTTGTTAGGGATGTATGAATACCCTGCCACGTCCGGTAATTATCATGTTATATATGTGAGACTTAATTTGTATTCATTGTGTCACTGTTGTACATGTATCTGTTCACGATCTTATGTCATTGATGATTTACTTTTGATACATTGAACCTTAAAATTTAAGATTCGACTAGAAGCAATTGCAGGACGTACGGCGAACTAAAGTATACTTTCTGTGTCATTTGGTCCCTTGTGAAACGTTGTCTCATTGGCAATCATAACAAATCTTCCTTTTATGTTTAAACGTTGCCAACAATTCGGTAGATGAAGAAAGGCAACAGTAGTATATACACGCTGTTCAATATAAGTATCGACTTTGTACCCTCTTGAAAAAGGAAAACTTATTTTGTAATAAATTATGATATGTTGTTTCGTAATGTTTTTCAAGAAATTTATCAAGTGATTCTTCTTATCGATTGACCTGTTTTCTTTGACACGAAGCGCAATTCAGAACTGACGTAGCAAACAATAAATAGATTAAATCATACACGTGATCGTGAAATGAATAAATGTGGGATGTAACACGTCTTCTGATTGGTTGAAAGTTTTGTCAGCTCATAGACATAATCATTTCATGTGACCGTGACGTCATCAACGTTTTTATGATTTACTCCTTAAAATGTAATGCAGAATTAAATTATAAGGAATAACTGTTATAATTTATCTGTCTGTTCAAAATAACCCCAAAATGTGGTGCACACCTATACGGGTTATTTTGCAAAGATTTCATCGGAAAATGCAAGGACCTAATGGATAGATATTCAGTGTTTA